>CAKALG010016478.1:0-22491 GCA_916700815.1 Helicolenus hilgendorfi
AAGGGCCTTCCCTGTCACATCAATCATCTGCTGTGGGGGCCGCTCGGTAACAAAAGGAGGGCCGCTTAGCTGCTTAGGAGTGGGGTACAGGTGTGTGTCCACAAAGGGGGATGGTTTGTTTGAAGGTCTTTGGTTCTGCTCAGGGTCTGATTGGGGTCAGTGGCACTTGACACACAGATTTGACCCCTTTTTGCTGTTTCTTAAATATGAATTTAGGAACAACAGCTGAAGGAAAAAGAAGGGAGGAGAGATAAGATAAGAGGAATAGGAATAGGGGGCGGGGAGATGGGTGGTGTGGGGGTGAGAGGGAGAGGTTGTCCTGGTCCAGAGGGGTTTGAGAGACATAAAGAGCTGCAAATCCCAGAGGACTCTCCTCCATCAGCCCACCCTGCTTTTATTACTGGCCTGATTAAACTCACCCGCCAGCTAGTAATGTAGCTATAATATATGATCTCTCTCTCTCTACCTCTCCCCCCACCCACCAACACAAGCTTCTCACAGGTATTCTTAGATCCATGGACACACCCCTGTGGTTTGTCACATGACTAGCTCCCATGGTAACAGAGACAAAGACTTATTAGCATACTTGATAAGTACTGCATATTTGTATGTATACATCAAATCTGCACTGAATAAATGTGCTTTATATTGGTGCATTTTTCGCCATTTAACCTGTGGCACTGAAAAAGCGAATCTGTCTCAACATACAAGCTGCATTCCTACAGTATTGGAGGGTTCCGTCAATATTTGTGAACATCAACTACTCAAATTTAATGTGTTGTCTTCAGAAGACATTTTGTGTTGCTTTCTTAATGGATAAAGTGTTGGTTTCCACCTTTAACATCTTAATTAGATTTATTGTATAGTAGTTTTATAAAGCTGTGACAATGTTTAGTCAGCTGATGCAAACACAATCTAATATTTTTATCTTTCTCCCACATCTGTGATATTTCCTAAAACACAGCCAGAGATTCAGGCCGACTGGGAAGGAGAGGAGTTTTTTTTATACGCACACACTCCCAGCGGGGTTTTCAGTATAAAAGGGTTTTCATGTTACTGTGCCAATAAGTGCCTGGAGTGTTGAATCCGCTGTATAAAGGGTCAGTGTCAGCCTAAAGGTTAGAATATTGCCAAACCTGTTGTCTGTCTGTGGGAGTCTAGACGGGAGAAGTGAGTCCTCTCTCAGCTGTTTCTGAGGTGCATTTGAGCAAAGCATTTCATTCCCCTTAATGTGTAATGGCTGTGCTAGGGAGCGCAGAGCTTTGAATGTAACTCCATTATAAAGACAAATCATACATGTTCTGTGCTGCTTATCTTTTCCCGTTAGATGCTTTGAACAGGAAGTAAACATAAAGATGCCCCATCTACAACTAAAACGCTCTCTTCTGATGTTTTTCATGTACATGCATTCAGCTTAATTTGTGTTCTGGGAAACTGGGCCTGCAATATTGTTTTATTTGGCCATCTATCATGGACTGCTGCTTTTTCAGTCTCATTTCATAGTCAGTTGGTGTGTACTGCTCTTTTCCTCTGCTCAGCGAGATATGCAGCGCGGCCTAATCAGACTATTGATTTCTAGGCACACAGAAAAAAGGCCTTTGCTTGCCATGCAATACAAAGGTACTGAGAAGGCCTAATCAACACCTATTGATTATTTTACGCTGACCGCTTCCTTCTGCTGTGCAGTTTTCTGTTCAGCATGCCTGTTGTGAAATGTGTGTGAGTGTTTCCTTCTGTTGTTCTGTCGCTGTAGAGATTAAATGCTGTCCTGGAACATTTGTGTTAACACAGAAATAAATTGGGAATAAATGAGTAACAGTGAGGCTGCATTTTATCAAATAATCAACACCGACGCACTCAATCATGTTGCTATCATAGAGCCATATCCAGACATGTGTGCATATTACACACGCACAAACGCAAAAGAACACCTGCTCATTCGCATGCACGCACACAGTCTCACAGTGATGTGAAAGCAATTGGCTGCAGCAGAGGAGAGGCCAACTCCCGGAGTTGATTGCTAATGGCTACAGGATCCAGGGGAGCGGGGAGAGATGTCGATAATGACAATGTCACTCCCAGCCAACCAGCTCTCAAAAATGGGACAGGACACACGCACACACTTACTCAAACACATGCAAGTTGGTGCATTTATAGTGCACACACACACACACACCTAGCTGCTGAAATTGAAGAGCAATTTTCTTCCAACCAAGTGGCTGTGTTATTATAGCTGTCAAAAAGCAACTCTGCTCCAGAGGGCCATTTTGGCTTCAGGTCCAATGTTTGAATAAAAGATTTTCTTTACTATTTTACACTGCAGGTACTATAATCAACATATGATTTCCCTAAATATTCATTTCAATTTCAAGGTCAACCAGCAGTTACTTTTCTTGTTTTCTGATAACTTACCAAATTATGTCTTTTTTGTCAATCACTGCTTTTGTCCTAAGCTTGTATTTATATTGATGCCATATTTTTTCGGCTGTATTGTATTAGTAGGGAGAGTCTGCCCTTCTCATTAAGTCTGCCCTGGTCCTTCAGTGTATTATGGGTGCCAGACAGTTCATTTCCTTCTTCCATCAATCAGCAGTGTCAAGTGTTCAAGGTGAACAACAAATCAGATGGCAGCGAGCATCAGTCTGTTTTCTAGGGCTGTAAAAAAATATCGATACACGTATTGCGATATTATGTTGTGTGATACTTTATCAATTCTCCAAAACACTGTATTGCTTTTTTTATTAACCTCTTAAAAATCCAACAGCCCGCCCTCGGCTTAACCACTATTCTTGTTTTAAAGCTAGAGTGAAGATACTGGCATCATATGAAACAAGAAAATCCCAAGGAATCCATTGGTACCAACCATGTCATGCCAGCTTGTCAGGAAGGAACGCTCCAATCTCACGCTAAATTTTGGCAAGGAAAAACTGGCATGGCGATTTTCACAGGGGTGCCTCGATCTCTGACCCCAAGATATGTGAATGAAAATGGGTTCTATGGGTACCCACGAGTCTTCCCTTTACAGACATGCCCAGTTTATTATAATCACATGTAGTTTGGGGCAAAAAATATTTAGTTTTTTTCATGCAGTATACATAAGTTTTTTTGCCTATTCTAAAATGGTGCATTTCTGGTGTGTTCTTTATACTATGACCGTTTTCCTAAAATTTTATTTTTTAAAAATCGCAATATATCGTCTTGCTTACAGTATCGCAATACATCGCAATACATTGAATCGTTACCCCAGTCCATAGGGACTTGGCTTGGGAACTGGAGGGTCGCCGGTTCAAGTCCCTGCATGGACCAAGTACTGAGTGTGAACTGGTTAATGGAGAGATGCCAGTTTGCCTTTTGGGCACTGCCGAGGTTCCCTTGAGCAAGGCACTAAAGCCCAAGCAACCGCATGTCAGGCGCAGCCTCCTCGCTCTGACATCCCTCCATTAATGCATGTATATAGTTCCTGTTTGTGCATGTGTGTGTATTTCGGGCCTGTGTGTACTATATACTATGTAAATGTAACAGAGTGAAAAAATTTTATTTCCCCTCGGGGATTGATAAAGTGCCTTTCTTCTTTCTTTCTTTCTTTCTTTGTTCTTTCAACAATCTTTAATTTTCCACTTTAAATGCAAGTGCCTCATTCTGTTGTTCAATTCTTCACATATTATTACCAATCTTATCTAACATTTATCATTCAGATTGACCAGAGAACTCCTCTGTCTTGCGGAATGCTGTGTGTGTGTTTTCAATGTAACGGCAGGCCAATGGAGCAGGCCAAGATTACAATGGAGCTGAAGTAGATGATGTAACATCATGCAAAACCTACAGGACAGCAACTCCGCTCTGCTGTTGAAATTACGTGCTTGTTCAGGCTTTAATATTGAATGCCACTTGTCACCAAGTGAACTGCGCATAAATAGAGAAACAAAGTGAGACAAAACATATTCCCAAGTAAAAGTCCCATATTTGTACCTTGAAATAGCTATTTCTGACTGCTTGTGGTGCTATAAAAACAAATTGCTCCATAATTCCTGACAATGACTGATATATTTGACTTCAGTACATCCTTGAATACATATATGCTGAAAATCTAACATTTTCACTCTATCAATTTAGAGATTTTCCAAAGTAAAAGTCCCTAGAAGTGTCTGATTCAACTTTTTCCCATGGTCTAGTGTTAAAAAAAAGTTAACAAAAATTGCAATAAATCGTAATATAGAATTGTAATATTTGTAAAATCGCAATACTTAAAAATCACAATACATATTGAATCGGCACCCAGGTGTCGTGATAGTATCTATAGTATAATATATGTTGAAATGTAAAATGGCCATAGCATTGCTCCATCATCTTATTTAGGTGCTGAAAAGTAAAAAAAAAAAAAGATTACAATATTCTTTGTTCCTTTTGAAATTAGGACACAATTAGATTTTTAAAATCCCTCCTTCTGACAGTACGTTACTGCTACATGTAGCACAATGCAGCTGCAAGCAGGACCCTGATGGTTTCCTCTGTGGCCTCCCAGTACAGACGTGGCCCTGATATTTTCCGTATGAATGCAGTGAGTCTAGGATGCCGCCCTTATTCCTTCCACTTGGTTGCATGTGGATCAACTGAACAAGCTCGGTGAAGAGGAAAGATGGGTAGCGACTAGAGAGAGGTGAGAGAGGAAGTAAACATGTATTCTGTCTCAAAAAGAGCTGAGGAAGAAGTGATGAAAAGAGAGGGAGAGTCACTAAAACAAGAGATTAGCGGGTCCAGTCTTCCCTTCCTCTTCAGCAGAGCGGTAAAAAGAGACATCAGCAAAGTAAAGCATGTCTGATTGTCCTTTTTCCCCACAGACTAGATGATGATTAATATCAGTCATGTTTGCGTAACGCTGAGAGCAGAACATAAACCTTATTGTTATCTTAATGAGCCATGACCATGTAGACCAACCCTGACTAATGGGGTTAAGCTGTTAGTTGACGATCTTGAGAAGTGATTGGAGACTCTGTACTGTATCTATTCACAGGGATCACAAAATGCATTTTTTTTTTTTACTTTTCTCTACTTTGATTCTCCATAGGTGATACTGTGGAGAGAAAAAGCTGAGGAGCAAGACAAAATTTAAGAACTCTTTATCTTTATCTGTAATTAATGGTCATTAAGTTGTAGATAAGGACTTGACCCCTCTCCTTGCTCAAGATTAAGTTTAACAACCACTGGAGTAAAGTAGTTTACAATACAAAACCATACAATACAGTAGAAGATTCATGCGTACAGAAACAGTCTCACATACACACACACACAGTCACACAAATACACAAAACTCCCCTCAGGCACTGGGCATGTGCTGTGAATTCACACTATGCTGATGAGACCTAGTGCCCTCCATCCCTCACCAGCCTCCCTTGTGTCTCTCTTATTCTCCCTACTCCTCTTCCTACAGTACTCCTCT
Source organism: Helicolenus hilgendorfi (assembly GCA_916700815.1). Taxonomy (NCBI): domain Eukaryota; kingdom Metazoa; phylum Chordata; class Actinopteri; order Perciformes; family Sebastidae; genus Helicolenus; species Helicolenus hilgendorfi. The sequence continues at coordinate 5,438 of CAKALG010016478.1, forward strand.
TCTCCTTCTTCTTCTCTTTCCTTCCTCTTGCACACCTGCCCTAATTTCTTGATTAGGTTTTGCTTCATATAACCTTTGTTTTTCCAGCTCAGTGAATCAGTGAATGATTTTCTAAGAGCAGCCTGGTGTTTTGCCTCCCCGAGCTCTGTGCTGCCATACTGTATTGTCCAGTCAGCAGGCTCATACGTAATATGTAAGCGTGTGTGCACTATGAAGTTCTTGCAGTGCCATCCTAGGTTGCCCCCGAAATTCCATACTAACATGCTATTTAGTACACTAAAACAGTATGTGAGATTTTTTTAGTATGTCCGAAACCTTATTATGTAACCAATAGTACGCATATTACATATTATTTACGGTGAAATATTACAGTAAGCAAACGCTGGATCAAAGAGTAAAAACGCTTATATTTATAATATTTCATTGTCAACACAGGCCATTTCGGTAGAATATGACAATAGAATAGAAATTGTTTTGTTTTACTTTCATACAGCAATTTTAGGCGGATGTTTTACTGGCATACGGTAGTCGCTTTCAGTCCAAAATGGTGGAAACGTAGCTTTGCTGCTGGGCGCTGATGTTGCAATGGAACGAACAACTGACTTCCACTTCTTGGCAATATACGTTCTTTGGCTGGGCAATACGGCGGCATAAATATCCCACAATGCAATGCGGTATTGATGACAACGTTCATAACAGACGTTGAAGGACAGGTCTGTAACATCAATAACACTTCAATTTTAGTGCAAGTATAAGTTTTCACTTTGCTAGGCATAATATATATTTTTTTAAATTAGTTCAGAATTTATGATTATCACAAATCATCGTTTGGTCACATGAGGTTGGCACGGGTTACCATGATTACGCATATGCAACCAGCAAGGAGGCTCTCAGGTAGTGATGACGTGAATTACTGTGCAGTGTGTACAAAAAGATACATACTACTGTTTATTTACACAAAAGTATGTTGAACGATAGTACACATATTGAGTATGAATTGCATACTGCATACTATGATTTTGGACGCAGCACTAGTGTCTGTAGGAATAAATCCAACCTCAATAGTATGCCAAGAACCTACAGAAACCTACAATGTGCTTACTTCACTAGGCTGGACAACGGTGTGCTTACATAACGGCTTTACTCGTCATTTTTCTTAACCTTATCGACAGGCATCCTAAAGTGCAGGCAGGAGATGTTGCAGAGGAGATGACTATCAAAGTGGCGACATCCTCTAATCCATAAACAAATGGATGTTCTTCATGTGTAGTGCACTTGAGGCTTCAGGTAACCAGAGTAAGATACTGGTTCTATAATTGTAGATAATGGAGGAAATCCAAGAAAAAAACACATGCAGGTTGTACGTTGTGGTGGGAACTACCAGAAGGGCTGCTGTGTCTGATGTGTATATGTGTTTCTCTGTCATGCTGCTCTCTGTCTGACATTTATACTAGAACTGTGTTTCAGAGTGTAGATCTGTGTTTGGTGTAACAGTGAGAGTTTAAGTCACTTTTATAAAATGATTCAGCAGCCCAGTATTAATGTCCAGTATTAATTCTGCTGTGGCTGAATGTCCTGTATGAGGTACCGATTCATTCAGATCATTTGTTGTATTATACCTTTTATATTTGGTACATGAAAACAAAGACTTTCACAGTCTTGCAGAGAGTTTATAGTAGTGTTGTCGAACATATCTAAGTATCGATACATATTTGAAGCGGTTTCAATACTCATTTTCCACAGTATCAATACACGGGTACCAGCTGCACTTTCTGCTCTTTGTTTTTTCCGACAGCTAGTTGACACACACATAATGCTATTTATCTTTTAAAAAAATCTAAATTTTATGCCCTCAATGTTGTGTTAATATTAGTATCGAAATGGTATCTAATATAATTATTTTTCAAGGTATTGTATTGCAGTTAGAAATTCCAGTATCGTGACGACACTAGTTGATAGATAAAAATGAAACTTCAGAAATCAGAAATAATTGACTGCTGTTGATGTACTGAGTACTGCTTTTCAAACAACAGGGGAAAATATAATGGTACATGCACACTACCATGTTTTGAATTAAATGATACACATGTTAGCCTACATTTTAAGTTAAAATGTATATCTCTATACTGGAGACACTCAGCGGAGTCATCTTGCACTCACCTTACAGGCTCCATGAAATCAGACCTGATCTCTTTAAGATTAGATTTGCTTCATTTCATGTTTAATAAGGGATCTGTGCAGTGCGTGAGTTTGCATACTGAGACATTGATACTCGTCCACATCCTCTATAGGAAAGCTGCCACGGGAATAAAGTCTGGATTATCCGAGCCGCGGCAGAGTGTCTGTAGAAACGTGATATTGGCAATAAATATCCCATTAAAAAGCTAGCCTTGAATGAGAAATATAACACATGCTAATCAAAACAAAGTTTGTTCAGACTAGACAGTGCAGCTCAGACCACAGGCTTAATGTACGGTATTTTAGTTTATAATATCCCCATAGCGGATGTCGCTGACAGACTCAAAATATTCTGGATCTCAAAGGGCTTAAGATGTCTGACAAAGTTTGAGAGACGTGAGTGATGCTGAAAAGTTCAGGCGAACATTTCTCCCGATGAGATGAATCAGGCGGCTTTTAATTCACGCTGTTATCAGTTTGCCTTTTCCTTCGGGCTCTATCTACCTATAGAGAGATGCAGCGCGACTCAGAGAGACTATCCTGATCTTCAAGGCCCTGCGTGGTGCTGGGAGGAGAGAGAGAGAGAGAGGTCTGGGCCAAACGTTCCCTGGCTCTGACTGTCTGAGATAACGATTCACAGCAGCAGCTTAGTTAAATAAGAAGAGGCTAGAAGAAGGGAGGGAGAAGTATTGCCCTCTGAAGACTAAAGAGCAGGAGTAATTAACTTTCCCATCAGCCCCTTGGTCAATAATACTGCTTTCGGTGGACTTCCTGTTTGTTTGATTGGAAGAATTTGTGTCCTACTTCTCCTCTCTGTCCAATTCCACCTCATCTAACTTCTTCCCTCGTCTCCCTTATTCCCTTTTAACATCCTCTGTGCTTTCAACCATGCCCATTTAGCCGTCCACTGAACTCCAAATTGACTCACCACAATTCTTTTTGTTCCTGTGTTGTGCTGACCCAAATGTGTGTTTCTGTTCTGCAGTCATCTGGGATGTGTACAGTACATGTGGGCTTATAAGGGATACGGGAACTATCAGGGCTTTAATACAAACATGCTGAAAAAAGGCAAGAGTAACTGACAGGGCGGATTTTACACAGTAAAAAGTTCTCTCATACATTTATAAGCAGTTTAGTAGGCATGCACATACACACTCTGTTTCTTTTTTTCTGTTTTATAGGAAATGTTATGGACAAAACAATAAGCCTGTGTAACAACAAACATGACCCACTTCATGTGGTTCTCAGAAACTTTGCCTGTTAGTGTACTTGCATCAGACCGCTGCCTCAACATATATGTCTTATTTAAAGAGTCAGTTAAGTAATTGCTACACAGTGCAAAGTTGTATGCGTCTTTTATACCTACAGTACTTGGTTGTAAAAGTAATTTTCTGTTTCTGGACAAAGGAGCTGAAACCAAGCTTTTCTCATACCTAATTTTGTTAGACATTTACACACACATACCTTGAGCTGAAATTTCCACGTTAGCTGCCGTACTGACTCCATATTAAATACACCAATCATTGTTTTTAACAACATAGTAGGAAAAGTACAGTAAAATAAGATTTTTACTCTGTCTGCAGTAGAAAAGTACTGTTTAAAGGCATGTCCTTTCTTTGAACTGATGTATATCCTGTATTATTACTGATGACCATATGCTTTTAGAAATAACACCTTAACCTTGACTGAGTGGACGGTGTAGCTTGGGAAGTTGTTTTGAGGCATACAGTACCATCAAGGACAACTCCCTGTATTAAGACCCAGCTGTAGAGTGTTTGATTAGAGATGATGGATTACAGTCACAGTGACCACACAATATTTTGTGTAAATATCTTGAGACATTGTTGAAGGTTGACTGTGTCCGTCTGCAAACGAGGTAATATAACTCAGAAGACTGTATTTATTACAGAAATTCCCACAACATTAATAACTAACGATGGCTCTGTTCTCTTCAAGTGTCCCAGTAAATCATGACAGTGAGCCAACATGCCCAATACCAGGACCCTGAAACTGAAGCAGCTAAAATGAATTGAGCCTGGTACATTTTATTATTTACAGCTGTGCCTTTCCTACTGGGACATGTCAAAATGTCATCTGTGAAAAATGCCTATTGCAGCCCGTGTGTGGTGTGAGTTCAGTACGTTGGACAGATCTTCAGCCCAGTACTTTACATCCCTGCGTTTTCAAAGCATGCCGCAATGTTTTCTCATCTACTGGGAATCCATTGGATACTTTCAATCGGAAAAATCATGTAACTAGTACAACAAAACAACATGACGTATGACAAAATAGTGCACAGTACAATGAGTTGTCTCGGTAGTATACTTGTTCCACCTTTGCCACATTTCTGATTCCCAAACTTACTTTCTACATATCATGTCATCAGTTTACCAAGCCAGTGCTGTATAGTGTTTGTATTTATTTTGAATTAGTGGTGACTTAAAATAGTGTATCACAAATGTTCAAGAATCTTCTTACCCAAATCATCACATACCGCTGCTTTGTCAAGCCCCTCACTTTAGGATCAGGCAACAAAACCACTATAGTTAGGTTTAGGAAAGAACTACATGGTTGAGCTTAAAACTACTACATTTGTACAGTGAACATTGTGAACATGGGAGACGAACGAACAGCCGATTGTAACGTGACACACGGGACATGAACAGCGGTCTCCTGGATTAAAGCCTTGTGGTTTGTTGGACCCATCCGCCTCCCTTGCTGCCGGTGTGTGTCTTTTCGCTCTTTAAACTACGTCACCACAATCCTGGTGCACTTTCTCAGAGTATTCACTGTTGCTGCAGATGGGTTTACATTGTAGCAAAAGGAACGCCCGTCTCATACCGTCGCTAAGGAGTGCCTTGTGCTGTGGTATCAAACGCAGAGGGCCGTGACAAAACCTCGCTATTTGACGCCTTCTACGTTGCAGTAATTCAGTCTATCATATGCAGCAGTAATTACAGCAGTTCCATCTAACAAAGCAGAATTTCGACCGTATTCTCCATTCAGTAATAAGCTCTTAAAGATGTTTAACTATTAAACCTAGACAGACAGAATGTTTTCTTCTTTTAAACACTGTTTTTGGAGTTGTCATGCAACACTTATTTTTCTTCCATTCCAGCTTTCTGTCTTTATTGCTCCTTATATTCTCTCTTTATATCTCCTTATATTGCTTCTCTCCTGTATTTCTCCCTCTTTCTATCTCCCTCTGTTTGACTCTCTATACCATTCTCCAGTGTTTTTGGGGTATTGTGTGTTATGCGTCTAGTTCCCTGGATCATCTCACACCCCATCTGGCCTCTTGATTTTACTCTCTCCCTCTCATGATGTATTGACTTGGCTGCTGGTAATAAAACTATCACATGTGCCTCACGCACACACACAAAAGCACGAGACCGATATATTAACACTTCTCAGAATGTGTTGAATGTGTGATTCTCTCTATCATATCATTTTCACTGCTCTACGCCGCTGTAGTATATTCTTTGGAGCTGCTTAGCTTGCAGTCTGGCAGTATAAATAGTACACAATGGATTTGGAGCTACAGTAGTTCCTCATCCTGCCTCCGGTCGTCCCTGGCTGGCAGTCTAGCCCAGTGAGTGTGCATTCTTAATGCTCCCTTGGCCTCGATGAGAGAGATGATTGGTAGAATTAATTGTGGCTGGAGGGCCGAATGGGAATAAGTGGGGAAAAAAAGGCGAGATGGAGGAATGGAGAGGGGGAGGGGGGTGTATCTGGCTGGTTTTAGTGTAGTGTTTCCTTCCTTAAAGCCTGGCACTAGAGGAAGTTGTTTTTATGCGCTCGCACACTTTTTCTCTCTCTAGATTAATATTAGCACAATCCTATTCTCTTTTATAGCTCAGTTTGTCTTTCCCTTCATTTGTGATTTACACCTGTGTGCTTGGAGGGAAGAGATAAGCGAGACTAATACAGCGACAATCATAATGTAATGGTTGCCTCTCAGCTCCCCCGACTGTAATGCTATCCGAACATAGTTTATATCCCGCAGTGAGGTGTCATTAAATGAGATAAACGGAGCTTGAAAATAGGGACACAGAATTTGTGTGTGTCTCTGGGTGTGAGGGCTTGTTTCTACTTGTGTGAGCCTGTTTGTTTTAAAGGATAGTGAAGAGATGGATAATGTGTCCTCTCTCCTCTCTCCAGTGTAATGACAGATCATATCTGAACTCCCCTCCCAACTTAACAGCAACAGATTTTCAGCATGAAACAGGTGATAGAGAAGAAGAAGAATAGAATAAAAGTATTATAACGACAAACTTCCGATAAATCAAAAGCAGTTCTGAGTTGTGAAGTAGGTGATGCAGAGTTATATGTACGTGTTTGTGTCGGTTGTTGTTTTCTCTCACTGTCAGCAAATTGGAGGGTCTCCTTGAAGGATTTATGTGCTGGTTTTATGAGGTCGCGTCACAGAATGCCTGTATGGGAATATAAGAAGTTGGGGGTGGTGTGTGTGTGTGTGTGTGTGTGTGTGTGTGTGTGTGTGTGTGTGTGTGTGTGTGTGTGTGTGTGTGTGTGTGTGTGTGTGTGTGTGTGTGTGAAGGGTTTCGGGGGCTTAGAGAAGTCGGGTTCTGGGGAAGCTGTCTCATCATTTATTTATACAATCTACAGAGGAAGGGGTTAGCGGAGAGAGGGGGGCTGCCTTCTACAAGGTGTCCTGGGAATACTGTAGGTCAAGAGTTGTTTTTCTAGCTACCAGCACAATTCTTTGTCTGAAAAAGTGAAAACAGTGAATGAGCGCACTATACTGCACTGGATCTACTCTTCTCATAGCGTGTTGTGCCCAAGTATGTCTCGTTATCTTGAGTGCAAAACCTCTTGGTACCCTTGATACACTAGTGTTGAGACCCCTGCATCTCCTGCTTGTTTAGACTGTCAGTCCAGCGGTTTAGTTGTTGGTGCTGATGATGCTGAAACAGAAGAGAAATGCTCAGGTTTTATGGCTGTGCTGATTAATGGATTGGTTGACACAGAATTGATCATCAACATGTCATTTATTGAGTGAAAATACCAAACATTTGCTGGTTTAATTTTAAACACATAATTTTTCTTTTCTTTGTTTTTTTTTTCAACCAATTGTCAGACAAAATATGCAATATCAAGCTTTATCGTGCTTTACATTTTATTGGAAAATTAGATTTGGCTGTTATTGTTGAGTAATCTACAATTATTAACTAATGTATAATTAAAGACAAATCACATTTAATCAGCTTAAAATGGACAAAATCTGTAAATTCTCATGTGTTGTCTTTAAAGCTGTAACCAGCACCAGATTGATAAAATAATTGATTAATCAACCAGTTTGGGGGTGAGGTACTCTGACCAGCTTTTATCCCTTAGCTTCTTGCTCCCACCTGAGAAGGATTGTATAATAGGGCTGCAACTGGTGATTGTTTTCATAATTGATCGATCCACCAATTGTTTTCTAGATTAATCGTCTGATCTATACAGAAAAATGTTAGAAAATAGAAAGATATCCATCCCAGGCTCACGAATACAAGGTGATGTCTTTAAATTACTTGTTTTGTCAATCCAAAACCCAAAGATATTCAGTTTAATAGGATATAAAACAGAGAAAAGCAGGAAATGTCCATATTTGAGAGGGTGAAAACAGCATTTTCTGCCATTTCTGCATGTCAAGATGGTTACTGTTTATTTTTCTGTCGACCAACTAATCAAATAGTTGACTAATCATTGCAGCTGTATTGTATAAATAATGTACAGCCTACAAAAAAAGGAAAACTGTTGCAAGCTTAGGGTGTCGTCCTTGCACACACACCCATTTCCCGTGCGATCTGTTTGTCTGTTTTGATGTTTTGTTTATGTATTGTTGTCTTTTGAATGTCTGTTTTGTATAATATCTTAAAATGCAAAATAAAACTGTTGATCGAATAACTACATGTAGTTTGGGGGTGAGAAAACGAAATGTAGACCTCACCGCTGCTGGTTCTTACTGTGATTTAGAGTCGTTAAATGTCCCTAAATCTAATCAAACCGCATATTGATTGTTCTGTGGCTTGTAAATAAATTAGATATTCAATACATAGTATTTATGTCGCCTTGACCCAAATGCAGTTATTCAGCTGCTGTTAATTCTCAGCCCTGGTTGGACAGGTACATAAACATCACAGTTACTGAATGTCCTCACAAGTACTGTACACACAGGTCTATTTAGTTCTCTGGAGGCAGAGGGGAATAGCGTTTATTTTTGACACTTGAAGCGTCAGTGCTGAATTCCAAGACACACAGTTTAAAGACACACACACACACACACACACACACACACACGCACACACCACACACACACACACAAAGTAGGAGTATATATCACCGCACAGCCCTACAGGGACAGAACCATTATTCCCTACCGAGGCGTTTCATCATCATCTCTTTGGCTTGGCCTCACACACAGACACACACACACACACTGACACACACACACACACAACTCTGTTTAAGGTCCAGAGTTTATTTGCTGATGAAGGAAGCATTATTGCTTCCCTCATCCTGGATGCCAGGGAAACCAGGACTGCAGGAGACCTTTTAACATGTCTGTAAAGGAGGAAAAAGGTTGGAAGAGCCCTCTGTGCCTTGGTGTCTGTATGTAGCGTAGAGGCAGCGATCTCTCTGGAGACCTTGAGGAGGACACTGACAGTGGAGTTGTTCATCTGGGCAAAAAAACAGAGAGAATTAATCTTGAAATGTGATGTTATCGTAGACTGTATATGAGAAGTGGACGTAGTCACCGTGACGTCACCCATTGGTTGGTGGACTGCCATTTTGAAGCCTCGAGTTCGGCATTCTGGCTGTTGCCATGTTGTTTTTTGTCCATCGGCATTGTGTTTTTTTGCAACCAGAAGTGACACGTGAGGGTGTGAAGCTAAGTACAACCGAACGCTGAATAAGACATTTTTAGGCAACAAAAATGTTAATATTAACTTTCATTTTCATTTTTCACATTTGCATGTATTCTTTGGGCTGAACATACTTGTAGATTTAGAAGAATACTAAAGCTTTTCTATCCTGTCACTGTTAAAGCTCTTCCTTTCCCATGAAGTCCAAACTTTTATCAACCTTCAAATCCCTCTGGTGAGCGCTGTTGGACTCTAGAAAGCCATCTCTATTATCATCCACACAGACGTGTGATAATGAGAAGCCATACTGTGTAGCTGAAAGAGAAGCTGTCAGATTTACATGAACACTGACACCATAGATTAAATTAAAGATACGGTGAATGTTATAGTAGCTGCATGAATTCAGAATGTTTTTCTAATTAGGTTTCATTGCATTTACACTGTTCAACTTCGGAGGCAGGCAAGGAGTTGAGACTATGTAATTATGAGATGTTGATGATGCTCATTTGAGTTAATGCTGTTTGAAGGTAAAGTATGTGGCAGGTTGAGGGGACAAGGATGATAAAATGGATGATGGTAGCATAGTCTGTTGGTAAAGCCTCAGTAAAACACAGCTGTGAAGATGAACTGGCTCTGACTGGCCTTTCTTCTTACACTTCACACGCCTCACGCACAAAAATGCATGAACAAAGAGATATGTGCATGTGCTGATATGTGGAAATACACATACACTCCTCCACTGATGTGTTCAGTAGTGCACAAGGTCAGCAGGAAACAAAGAGAGGGCGGTGCATGGCCATTTCATAACCCCTTCTATACCTGCAAAGTGCCTTCACAGCTACACTTTCATCCACCAACACGCTCAATCTGTTAGTCAGCATCCAAGTGAGTAAGAATGTAGTTTAACAAAACATATACACATTTATTCTTCCAAAACATTTCTGTAAATGTATTTTACTGACAGTCTTTAATGATTTTAAGAAAACAGTAAAAAACAGAAATGTTACTTGATAAAAGGCAATTTTCATGTCTTGACCCCACGTGGAGGCCTGGGATCATATTCCACATGGCAATTCCAAAAATAAATGTGAAAATTATTTTTTTTCCCCCTGATTCAGTGACATCAGGTGGTCCAGATTGTTTCAACAGTTGAAATGGTACACCACAGTTTAAGATGATGCCCTTTTGAAGATAATCACAAAAGTCCTTATTAAGACCATAGACTGTTTATAAGAAGTGGAAGTAGTCACCGTGACGTCACCCATTGGTTTGTGGACTGCCATTTTCAAACCTCGAGTTCGGCATTTTGGTCGTTGCCATCTTGGTTTCTGTCCATCGGCATCTTGGATTTTTGCAATCAGAAGTGGTACGAGAGGGTGGAGTTAAGTACAACCGAACGCTGAAGAAGACGTTTCTAGGCGACCAAAAATGTTATAATTAACGTTTCTGAATTTAAAACACACTGTGAAAGGGTTAAAGTTGTAAGACGAAAACACAGGCAGACAAGGTAGCTACACACTAAAGCATTATGCTTTATGGTCTATTTGACTCTAAATGGGACTATGATGAACATCATGCTGTATTGAAGAAGACTTGAAACTAGCAATTGAGACCATAAACTCATGTTTACAATGTTTACTGAGGTAACAAATCAAGTGAGAAATATTTTCTCATAGGCTTCTATACAATCTGACTTCTTTTTGCAACCAGAGGAGTCGCCCCCTGCTGGCCATTAGAAAGAATGCAAGTTTAAGGCACTTCAGCATTGGCTTCACTTTTCAGATCCCGGAGTTGCCCACTGGTTAAGATGAAGGTTTTTAAATTGTTGCCTAATCGACAATAATTTCTTGGACATATTAGATTTATTTTAAACATAATTTTTGATGTATAGGAAACATACCATAAATGTTAAATGATCCACAGTTCACTAGCTGCTCCTCGTCTTTTCCCTCCTGCGTCTCTATCCTTCAGTGCTCTTTCATACAAAGTGTTCATTAGCTGTGTAACCTTTTACTTTGAATTACAGCGCAGCTCAGTCTGCTGCTTGCCTGCAGGTCTAACTAAAGGAGCATGTTGGACCATAAGTCATTCTGTCATGGCACACTGACTGGCCAGGCTCTCAGTCATTCAGCTAACCTGCTAGCAAGCCGATCGGTCAGCAATTCAAGCATGCATCCGTCTATCCAAACTGTCATCCATCCACTCGTCTGCAGCGGCCCGTCAGCTGGCAGCTGCTGAGGTGGCTGAGCTCTGCATCATGTAGGGCTCAAAGAGTTGTGACTGCAGCTGAACTGTGCAATTGTGTAGAAGTGTGAGGCAGATTGGAGACCATCTGCTTCCTTTTCTGTCTCTCTCTCTCTTTATTGTCAGTAGTATACATTTCTTTCACCTCCTCTTGCGGCAGCTTCATCTTCTCCTCCTCCTTTCATCTCCCTCCTTCATTCTTATCCTCTTCTCTTGCACTCTATGTAGTATGGTAAATACATCTTTTTCATTTTTTCCTCTCCTTGCCCCTCCTTGTCACTGACTCTCTGCCATTATCCGTGTACTACAAGAGTTTCCTTGTTCTCTCTCTATAAAAAGTCACTGTTGATGCTAAGTGGAAGTTTGTTCTTGTTTATAAACTACTACTATAATGCTGTCCCATTTTTCAGTTTCCTTTACTGTAATGATCTTGTTTTGGATGTTTAATGAGCTCTACTTTGATAAACTCATACTTTGGCTAACATAGAGTGAAGGGTATTATGCAGCAGGTCGCATAACATCTCTAGGAAATTTTCCTTATGCTCCCCAGGCTTTGTCCTTGTACAGTATACTTTGGGCTGTAGAGTGTTTTCACCGTGGTTTAATTAACTTATAATTGATTATCTTCACGGGTGTGGAGGCAGTTTCTCATTTATTTTCCTTGTAAAGCTGTTGGACTTTAAAGCTGCTGTTGAACATTTTTTCACCTTTTCATCACAGGCTTGTACGACCCTGCTGCAGATCTGTGCGAGTGTTTGTGTGTGAATAGAGCAGTGGTATTGACAGGCTGCTGCCTGGGGCGTCTCTTTCTTATTATTGTGTTGAATAGAAAGCCTCTCCATCTACCAGTTGCAGCCAAGCCTCACTTTATAGAATAGCAAATGTTTACGATGTGGTATCACTATTGGGTCTGAGTTTACATCTCCTTTATCCAGCTAAACCCACATATTTCTTTATTCTACTTGGAATGAAGGTCTTTGTTTGACATTTAGATACCGGTGACACACCGTCTGAGTGATGTCAACTGTTTATGGACAACTGTTTATGGAAAGAATATGTGAGGCACGGGGTAGATTCATTATTGTTTGATATTTAATAAGTAAATGATTAGAAACTAATCTATCAGATCTGGTTGTCACATCTTGTCGTTGCTTTGGCCTAATGTAAGGTTAAGATTCATACAGGTAAAGAGCCACTGTTTTTAACTGTTTAGTATATGTGTGAACATGACACAGATTCATCGTGTGTGTGTATGTGGGCTTGGCAGGTAACTGGCCAAAGGCCACGTTTTAAACTCTGTCAAGTGTCAGGTAGCCTGTTGTGAATGAGGAAGAGGATTATTTGAGACAGAGCATCAATGCTGATTGAATTGGCCGGTCCTGAAAAAGACATGCAGGGTTTTGTCAGACTGAAGTGAGACGGAAGGAAGCTGTTGATTGAATTATAACTCTGTATGGATGTCTCGGTACAGACAAAACTACAGGGATGGGTTTTTGGAGGCTTGGCTGAGTTGGATACCTAGTAGGTCATGAAAACATAGACACCAAAATAAGCAGCTGTGTATCCCTGTAGTTCACTGCCTTCAGCAAACAGCTAATCACCATTTTTTGTCTCGCTCCCTGTTCTTTCTCCAGTCACAGATGAAGACACAGTGAAGAGATACTACGCCAAGTTTGAGGAGAGGTTTTTCCAGACCTGCGAGAAGGAGCTCCTGAAAATCAACACATTCTATTCAGGTACTTATTTAACTTAATTAACATTAATGATTGATGCAGAGTGTGTGTGAAATGAAAGTCAAATTAGGAAAGCAGTTTCAGATCAAATAACAGTTTAAGTGCAATTATTGGGCTGGTAGTTAGAGGAAATGTTGAATTGACTTTGTTAATGAATCATCTGTAACAATATGAAGCAATATCACCCCATTCTGCTCTGCAATAATGCCTCCTTCATCGGCAAATAAACTCTGGATCTCACCTTACATTAACTTGTTGTTGACTCAACAGTTTCACATGTCGTGTAATATCTTATAAACCATGATATGTATATGTATCAGCTGTCATCACGTATCATTATTTTAGATATTTGAGTTGGTGCACAATGTTTTGTGCACATTTTACTTCCCCTGTGCTAAGCTGCCTGTTTCAGGGCCAAATGTGTCTAATCTTGGTCATTTGATTGAAGTAGCCAGTGGTTGTTGTGTTCAGTCGAGCAGGCCTGCCTGTGTATATTTCAGGGAGAAGGGGAGTATGTGTGTACCGTGTGCAGTAACCTGAGACGGAAGCCATAATATATTTCTGGTATTCTGGTACCAGGACGTTGCCTTCTGGTCTCAAACTTCAGCTCAGGGGGAAGTGGGAGGTATCTGAAGACAGAGAGTGCTTCCTCTACAGGCTGTTTGGGAAACTACAGGTCGAAGGCCGAGGCTGACTGGCAAGATTGTTCCAGCTAATAATGATGGGACATAACTGGCAGACGGATGGCAAGAGCAGCAACTAACAAGATATACTGTAAATCATTGCAGATTTTGTTAGCAGGAGGTTGATTTACTGAAGAAACTTTGATCCTCAAATTGTTGTTTTCTTTGTGTACGTCTTGATTATTGTCATATGCCATAAGCTTACTGTTCGCTGCTGTAGAAGACATGTCTTGTTAACTTGTCTTATATTATCCTGATCCATTTTCTGCTGCAGATAATGACACCATAGTTCCTCTGCATAGGACAAAACATCATATTTAGCAGTATATAAACATAAATTGGCTTATAACATACTATAATATATTTGTAAACATATAAGGACATTTTAAGTGTTTATTAATGGAAAGTATTTGTCAGCAATTCATGGCAGTCATTCATTATCTGTTTATACAGCAGCCTCACCTTATGGATGCCCACAAGACGAATCATAGTTGGTGTAAAATACATTAAATATACACTTATCTGCTTATAACTATATTATATATGGGTAGATGAGGGTTCGCTAATAGGATGTCAAATAGAGTGCTGCAGGAATGAGTCCTAAAACCTGGAAGTCCGGTTCCCTCGTCTGGAAGTCAATGTTTTTTTTTTTAAATGGGTTTTTAGTTAGATGCCTGAAATAAGGTCTGTGGTTAACACAAGCTTAAGAGGTTTTAATGTTTTGTTCTACGGCATAAAATACATCAATAAATACCCCACTTGTGAATTTTGAAGCTTTTACGTGTCTTTGAAAAGGCGGTTGCTAACAAGTGGTTAAATGAGACTACTAAACGTCATCACGCCGACTCCTCTGCCTTTACAGCCTCGTTGTGTATACTCACGCTTATGCAACCGTGGTGTGGTTGTTTATATATCCTAATGTTAGTTTTTTTTTACTTCAGGCAATTGCATTCACGCTTCAAAAATCATAAAAGTGGTGTTAATTCGTGAAGATTATCTTGCTGAACAAAACGTGCAAGTATCATAAACATTTGTTTTGCCAGAGAGTTTATCTTCAGCAATAATCCAAAATCCGATGGAAAAATCCCATTGGCTTTTTTTCGAGGGAACCACTGTGATGATAACTTCCGGACTGGCTTACAAAAATATGTCCTCCCTACAGCACTCTATAAAACCTTTTTGCTAATCCAACGTCAAAATAGTCATCACAGCTGTGAGGCGTTTAATTTTTTATGTTCGTGTCTGTCTATATGAATAAAACAAAATAAGGAATAGAACGAAACAAACACTTAGTTGTCATTTCGGATGTTCTCAGAGCTGCATGTGACATGTGTAAGTCTGCTGACAGAGTCAAATCACATCAGTATAGTATCCAGGTCAGTGAGTCACCGTCTCTTCAGCAGACCGGAGCTGGGAGGTCGGTTAAATGTTGTGTATGAAAACATCAGCGTCTCCTTCCTGCTCTCGGGCGTCTTGTTGATCCTCCAAACACAGCTTTATCTCATGCCAGTTACTGTGTGTGTGTGTGTATAGTGTGTAGCAGTTTGAAAAAGCTGGATAGGTTGTGAAAAAGAGAGCCGGCGGATGGATGGAGATAAATCGTGTGCTGACTTTACATAAGACACTTGCCTCCACATAGCTCTTTCCCTCTGAATCACCCTCTGAAAGGGGTCTCTGACCTCTCAAAGCCATTCTGCTGCACTGTGCCGAAATCCATCCTGTTGGGCAACACTTTCATTTTGATGGGTTAAACGCACACCAAAAACACATTTTTGCTGTTTTAATAGAATATCCTCTCATCTTGAAAGCGGAGGACGAACAACAGGCTCTTTGAACTCCTCCACTAAACCCCATACAAGTGGAAACCTGAACCACCAACACCTGTCTGTTTAAGGTCCATTAGCCCCACACACATGAACTGTCCAGCCATGTCCTCTGTTGTGAAGTGCCACCGCAATCCTCAGATTTAATATAAAGCTCCTTATCCCAGGTCTTGACTTTCCCACGCCTCCTGCTGTTGTCATGTGTTCATCCAGGCATTGCTGTGACAGACTGTACGAATCGAGTAGAGGGATTACTGTGAATTTAGATGTCAAAGAAGCATTCCCTTTGAGGAAGGTAGTGTGATATCTGGAGAATGTGTGGGTGGGTGTGTTGTTGAAGCAACAAAGCATGAAAGTTCATAAAATCTGAAGGTAGGGGAGAAAGGGCGAAGGAGAAAGTAAAGGCGTGGCCTTCATTGCTCAGTGACTGAACCTTGTATGACTTTTGATTGGTCAAAAAAAGGAGAAGAAGAAGCTAGTAGAATGAAGACTAATAGACTTGAACTTAAATCTAAAACTTAAACTTAGGTCCATACATTTTTATTTTGTCTGTAATTTTATATGAACCCTTATAATTGCATTGCATCTTTTCATTAAATTGTTTTGTTTTAATTTTGTACTTTAATTGTTTTACCCAGTGTGTGAGGCACTTTGAGATTTCGCTCTATTTTAAAGTGTGCTATATAAATAAAATGTATTATTATCATCTATTGTCTGTGTCAGAAAAGCAGGTAGAAATGCAAGAGAACTTAATGAAATGCCCAGGCCCTGTGTGACTCCTTCCCCCTCTCCCTCCCTTTCTCTCTGGGTATATTAACCTATCTCTGACCCATATAATGGTTCCTCCCTCTGCAGCATTTACATGTCAGCTCAGCCTAATGGTCTCCATGCTCAGAACAGACAGCAGGAGAGCAGAGGAGACAGGGTGTATAAAAAAAGTTGAATTTTTTAGTTGTCACCTTCTCTGTAATGCTCATTATTGAGTCCGGTCCTCTACCAAGAAGAAGAAGCAGCTAGTGGACGTTTCTTACCAGTAGTTTGTCAAACAAAAGCCAAACTAAAGGGTCTTCTTTCTTCTCTCCCTCAGACATATTGGTTAGATTACCAAAACATGTCTAACAGAGTAAAGAACTCTTTGCTTAACAGTATTAACTCTGCTTATTAATTCTGTTTGATAATATTAATTAATAACCCTCATTTTTGTTGTGTTCTGTGTACTTTTAAGGCAGTAAAAGTGAATCACATTGACTTTAATTCATCAAAACCAACAATACATAGTAGAACAGGACTCGAAATGAAGTTATCAGGTCAGACTACGTAGAATATAACTAGTAAGACTAGTGGGTTCAGTTGTTCTGCAAAACTTCCACGTGTGGATAAGTGCATTAGGAAATACATGAATGTGGTGCAGTGTAAGCACCACAATAATAAGCAATGATAAGCCATATGAAAGCCTCTTTTAAATAATGTTCTTGTCTTCCCATCTGTAGAAAAGCTTGCTGAAGCCCAGAGACGTTCTGCCAC
>CAKALG010016479.1:0-10652 GCA_916700815.1 Helicolenus hilgendorfi
AACCTGGAATGGATTTGGTTTTGGCGGCTGCGGCGCGGTACAGCTTGGGTTCGTGGTGGGGGATGCAGGCTCCGTGTCTCTCCAGTAACCTGTCTATCATGGTACGATGCTGGGATTCCTCTGCATCCTCCTCATCATCATCATCATCCTGCACATCCCCTCTCTGGCATGGGGCTTCTCCCCTAGGAGAAGAGGACAATATGAACTTCAGACTGCTAAATTGACCACAAAGAGACATAAAATGTCTACAGAGAGTTTTGCATCTTTCAGTCTAGGGGTCTTCTATGTATGACGGCTGAGGTGTCCTTTACATGTCTGTGCTCATGGACCCATTCTCTAAGATTTAGTCCATTTATGTAATCCTTGACAACTGTCACGACTAAAACATCAGTAAATCAGTGGAAGTCAGTCATTATGTAAGACTGTTCCAAAGAAATCTCTGTAATACTGTGAAACTCCTCATACTCCACATGTTTGCATCGTCAGAAAGCTCAGAACGTTGCCATGGATTTCAAACAAACGTCTCACGGCTGGAATATCCCCGTCGCTCACAGCATGAACGAGTAAGAACGGATGTGAGGGTCATACAGAGGTCGTCACATCATTATGTCATACAGACGTCGTCACAATGCCTGCTTTCAGAGGCATTGGCTTTGGAGGTCAGTGTCCTGAATTCTTTCAGATATACCTAATCTCCTTTCTGCTTTCAGGGTTACGTGTTCTTTCATCATCGTCACAGCTTGACAAATGTCTCGTCCAAACAGCAGAGGAAATAGAGAGTTAGTTCAGCGTTACCTTGCTTCTTTAACCATGCTCCTAAAGCTGGGGCTGGTGCTGAGGATGCTGCTGTTACTGTGGAAGTTCCGGGCCTCTAACTGTGCAGCAGCTGGAGAGAAAGAGAAAATAGAGCATGTTTGAATTTCCACTTTTTAAGAATAAGAGGGAAAAACAATGCTGTGTTTTTTTTTTTAAAAAAAAGGAACCATTTCTACTGGCACAATGCCTTTATATTATGTATTCATTATTAGCGTCTGTATTTATTGATATTCTGACACCAGAAATGATGTATTAGGTTGTGACTGAATGGAAATGACGATAAATGATGTTAAGGTGTAAAAGACAGACCCTCCTTCTCTCTCTGACTTTAATAGTATCCCTAATAACAGGTAACGGGGGAAATAACAGTCATCACAGGGTTCTTTTACAGCTTTTTTTGTTTTGCTCTTAAAAGACGTGGTACTGATGGAGAGAGCTTTTCAGCCCAGTGTTATTTGTCATGAGGAGACGGTTTGCTTCAGGCGATGCCATTATTCTGAGCTATCTCTCTGGACTAGAGTACGTTATCTTGTTTTTGTCTCCATGTTAATATGGATGTTGGACATTACATTTGACCTGGCCTCTGACCTGCTGTGTGTCCCTCTGGTTCTGTCGCTGAGTGAGACACTGAAGAGGAGGTGGACGAATCACTGCTGGCAGCGCTCCTTCTGTCCCTCCTGGAGGAGTGAACGGGGAAACCGTTGAGCAGCAGAGCTTCCTCATCCGATGAAGACGATGCCGTTGAGCTCTCCTCTGGCTCGGAACTCAAATCCAGCTCCTGTGAGACACAGATGTCGGTTTACAGTCATGAGTGATTCGCTCAAAAGGCCAACGCATCTTCAGCGTCTGCCGAAACCCCAGCTTCATGCTTCACACTTCATTTAATGGACTTTGAACAGACATGTGGACAAAACATACTGTATGTGTCATTATGTCTGAAGGAGCAGCATGTAAACCAATCGTCATCCCTACAGAATACAAGACATGGGAGTTCTGTCAGGAGACATTCAGAGAAATACAAATATTGAGGAAATGTTTTATACCATGGCTTTTATCTAAAAAATTACAAATGACAATTCTGGTGTTCTCTTTGGTTCACAGTTATTTGTTATATAAAAAGCAGAATGTATTGGTTAATCTGTAGAGTCAACTTTCTGTCCAACAGCATATGTGTTGACTTGTCAGGAGAAACCAAACATCTGGATGCTGCAGGGTGCAAAACTCTTGTTCCACTTGGAAAAATTCAGATTAAACCTCTTGGACAGGGCAAACATGCAAAGGAGACAAAATGAGGCTAGTTAAAGGGTCCATAAACACATTGAATAATGTTCAATCTCCTGTGAAGTTACTTATGTGCTTACGTATCTGACACAATGTATTATTCAAAGCAGTATTTTCACATGTCTTACATATTGCATATTCACTGTAGTGTCCATCAGACCATCATATGTGTCTGCCTAACTGTGTCTTTGTTGTGTCTGACTGTTTTTTTTTATCTACTTGAGTATTATTTGATCTTTGTAGCAGATATTGTCAGACTCTCTTTTTGATGAGTTTGTCTTCATTGTTTTGGGTTGCTTTGTTGTGTATGCAGCTGTTGCCAATGATGAAATAGCATTTCTTTCCTGCAGGATATTCCGCCATTGAATCAGACTTCCACCATCTGAAGTGATGCGCACGTGCATCTGTAGAACAGCCAATAGGAACACTCTCTCTCTCTCTCTCTCTCTGAAATGACCTGTGATTGGCCAAAGTCTACCATCACAGGCTAGATGTTCTAAAGCCTGAAAACAGAGCCATGAGGAGGAGCAGAAGTCTAGTTTTCACTCAGAACACTTGAATTACAATATGCTGAAAGGTTATTATGGACTTTATGCCCAACAACACCACAAATACACTGCCTACCTCAGCATTAAGCAGCATCGGTCTGGTAGAAAACGTCTTCCACACACACAGGAAAGCTTGTGTCTCAGAGACAATAACACAGTCACAGTGACATGGTCCAAATATCAAAAGTACTCACAAGAGGAGCAACACAGATGTGGCTCTTCTTTTTCTTTTGGAGTAGTAGGTACTTGATGAATATCAGTCTACACTGAGTTATTTTATTATTATGTGAGGTACCCATTGATTTGCAGCTGATTGGATCCATTGGTAGTTAACTTTGCTGTCACATTAAATGATGGGAGGAGACTGTCCTCAGCAGACAAATAACAGCATCGATCATATTTTCAAATTTAAACACATTTACATATTGTTAAGCGAGATGGTTCTGAGGCCTGTACTACGAAGCGAGATCAACATACCCAGGGTATCGTCTCGTTACCTGGCTTCACTAGCCCTAACAAACGAAATCCCGCTAAGCGGTCCTACAAAGCTGGTTATCAACTCGGTAAATCAACCCAGGGTTACTCAGTCTGGCTATGAGCGCGTTCACATGAACGGTGAGGTGTTTGCAGCATCTGACCAATCACAGACATGGACAAGTCTACTGACTTGCAGACAGACAAGCAGAGCGGCACATTTAACAAAGGAAGAGCAAACTATATTAGACAAATATGAAGAAGTTAAACACTTAATCCAGACTAAAAGTAACACAGCTGAAGCTGCCAAATGCAGGAAGAACAGCTGGAAAAAGAAAAAACTCCCGATGTGTGAATGCGGAAATTAACAGAATTATTCATTTAACGGAAAACTCAAAAGTCAGAAATAGTTGTTTAGATATAGATAGCATTACTATATGTAAATGATGGATGGATCACACCTCATTATATCCATTAAGTACAGTATGGCGTGTATGGCTATTTCGACCTTCTTTCAGCTGTATCCTCGTCTCCGGCGGTGTGAAACGGACTCAAGACCGCGTAAAAACAATAAATATAAAAACATAATTCAAAGCAGTAAAAACCCAGAATATAAATCCAGCTGTTCTTCCTGCATCTGTCAGTTTAAACTATGTTGTTTTTAGTCTGGATTATGACTGTAACTTATTCGTATTTCTTTAATATTACCATATGATCGGCGCACTGAGCTCTGATTGGTCAGTAGGTGGTGCTTTTATATGAGTTGATCTCTTATCTGGAACATAACCTGCTCCAGAGCAAGTTAGGTGTTCAGCATCAGTTACCATGGTGATCTACCCCGGTAAGAAGTGAACCACCTTTGTAGGTCTGAAAACTCTGAAGGGTTAACCCTGAAGTCACCTCGCTAACGCCAAACCCTGCTTCATATAGTACAGGCCTCTGGTGTGGTAAGGTTTTGAAATAGCATTCAATGTAATCCTCCTGATGGAGGTGCTTGTCAATTAAATGTGTTACCGAAGTACACACAGTAAAGAATGATCTTCTTTGTAATGCAGAGAACATTACAGGATAAAAAAAACGTTCCACTTTTTTATCCTCATAATATATTCTGACAAATTAGCATGAATGTGCTTCCTATTAGTCAGATATTAGCACATTTATCACGAGTCAAGTCGGATGGTATCCTGTGTTTTATGACATGAAACATTATCATGGACTGAGACACTCGTTCATTATCTCCCAAACGTCTCTGACACGATCTATTTCTGTCTTTCTTTCTCTATCTCACGCTCTCTCTCTCCCGCAGGTTTCCGAATCTTAGATTTTCTACTATCTTCATCAGTTATCAGAGCCAGAAAATCCACATTAGGTCAAAGAGGTACAAAGTGTGAGTCGTGCTCAGGCAGTAAGTCATGTGTCAATCCAGCAAACAAACACCAAATCATTATATTTCCTTTTAAGCCTTAATAACCCTGGAAGGTTTTGAGATGGAGGACCCTTACAGCTATGAAGAAAGCCAGCAGGATTGACGTGTACAGTGAGCGTAGTGGGAAAGTGAGCAGCAACAGACCAACCAGGATTTTTCCAGAGCTCAGGTTTTAACCTGTGACAAGTTACAAACATCACAAAACTCTCATCAATGGTTGTCAGGCAGATTTCAGGATGGAGGTGACACTCAACCTGATTCCCCCTCTCTCTCACATACACCCCACACATTGCTTTTCCCACCTAATAACATAACATTACATAATACAGATTAAATAATATGCATGACCAGACTTGCACTCGGAGAGCGCAGCTCACAGCTGGCGGTACCGTGAGGTGGTCGGCTTGCTACTAACACGGTGAGTTTCCGTGTAACGTATCGGTGGATGCCTCTCTCATTCAGCAGCCTTGTTATGTCTGTATAACGTTACACTACGTTGTCCCTCATCCCGTCATCTACCGCTTTTTTCTTTCTCACCGTGGACGGCCAGCAGCTCCCACACACACATCCAGTATCTCTCTGCTCTCAGAAGAAGGCGTGGTAACATGTCATCAACGCATCATCAGTCACACTGCACATGTGTTATACGCTGTGGTCTTAATGCTCAGGCTGATCGGAATTCTTAAAAATATTCCTGAATCCCGATGATGATCCAGATTGCCACTAAAATCGAATGGATTGTGCATTGTGCCACACACCACCCCTCCAAAAAAATCCATTCAAATCCACCACATACCTTTGGAGTAATTCTGCTAACGGACAAACAAACCAACAACCCAACAAACCAACAAACTAACAAACCAACGCCGGTGAAAATATAACCTCCTTCCCAGGCCTTCGGCCTGGGGCGGAGGTAATGAGTAGTTACTCGGAGAGCGCAGACCTCCGCCAAGGCAGGTTTCATGTACGTCGCTGCCCCCCTGTGGTGGCCTGTGGTGTTAATGCACAGGCTGAGCCGAGTTATTAAAACAAATTCCCGGATCATGGTCCTTCCAAACGTAATTGAGAATGCATTTCAGTCGTATGGGAACGTAAGCTTTAGGAGACGGGGCTGGTCTGGTTGCCAGATGTGCTCAAGTTGAAGGCACTGGCTAGGATAATAGTGCCATTCAGTTTCATATGTGTACGTAAAGACACTTAAAAAAGACAGGATAAAAACTGTAAGGCAGGAAGTACAGGTGAGATTTGGGATGTATTTTTAACCACGTGCTGAATTTACATTAATGGAGGAATTGTGTTTACTTTTATTTATGTCTGTGCTTTTTGATGGCATTGTGCCTGACCTCTGGTCTGATGTAGAATTCATACGGGGACATTAATCAAACAGGTTGACCCCTGGATTAGACCAGAATATCTAGTGGTTAAAACAAAGAAGTTACACTAGTCGAGAGTTCACTAGTGGGGGGATCAATCCACTAGTGGGGCACTGATGTCTTAGCACTTCTCTGCGGTGGACAATGTATTCAGATCATTGACTGTAAAAGTATAAATACCACAGCTTTACTAGTAAAAGTCCTGCATTCAAAAGCTTACCAAAGTAAAAGTGCACGAGTCAACAGACCTTCAGAATCTCTAACTGTGTCAGGTGTGTTGACATTGAGCCTGATCAAAATGAACGTTTATCTCCTAAAGACAACAGATGGCCTCTCTCTCCTCTCCATAGAATTAGTCATGACTACCTCTGATAGCCGTGGAAGTCAGGATGATCATGACCATGTTTGAAATTAGCACACACACACACACACACAATGTTTCAGTCTCTGTCATTTCCTCTCTCTCTCTCTCTCTCTCTCTCTCTAATCAGTCATGTCCTCCTGCAGTAACAGCCATGTAAATCATGATGGTAATCTGCATATTTCATACTCCACATTCTCCCTCTCCCTGTACGTTCTTACACTGATTTTTTACCTCACTATACACTATGATGTTCCCTAACAACAAATCAAATCAGTCATAATTCAGTCTCTGATCTAAACAACGAAATAGGTCCTTCCAAAACAATCTGCTTGAGTGTTTTCTGATCTCCCAACTCTATGTTCAAAGTCTGCTTCATTCAGGCAAATTAAACTACTCGCTTACGGATAAGGAGCCATTGTGGTCATGGTAAAAAGAAGAAAAAAAGAAGATCCTCCACCCCATCGCCTCCAGTCTTCATCACATTCAGTGCCCAGTCCTGCTCCACATCCCTTCATCGCATCTTCAGCAACTCCCTTCACCACCACCAGGGGGGGATATACCTAATCTCACCACGGCATCACTACCTCCTTTAATATACTACGGCACGATGGAGTTTAATCGCCAAAGACTTTTCACTATTCATCTTTTCACGCACCATGTAATTAATTATTGTTCATTCGAAATGGCATTATATCTACTATATTACAAACTGTGTATAAGCTGGTCTGAAGAATGTGTAGGGTGCTTCCAATCTTTGTGCTAAGCTAGGCTTAACATCAGCATCTGAATCTCTCCTTCCAGCTTCAGTGGAAGGGTAAAACACAAGGAACAGAGGGATACGAGGATACGGTTAAGGGAACGGAGATGTACCCAGGAAATTTGTATTAATTTCCTCATCTGGAGTAGTTCCCAAAATGACTGTTCTTGTGAAGGATAAACTTGTGTTGGAGAAGTAGAGATGTGAAATCATTTTTTTTCCCAGCCTGCCCAGGGAGTTACAGATCAAACATGGACTGAAGACCAGGCTGCCACGAAGCACTGACCTGCTGCCGACAGCACCATTTGAGTGTCACTCAATTTTCAGGAAAAAAAAATCTTTTCCGTCTCCCTCCTGAGTTCTTATATCATTTTTTTCCATTCATGCTCACATTCAGCCAAGTAATGAATGTTGAAAACCGGGTGTTTAACAGATATTTGTCGGGACTCTGGACACCCTGTCATGGTCTGGCTGTGCCAGAGCATTGAACTTTTTTTCTCTTTGTTCTAAGTTAAGATTGTCTCTTGTTATTAGTTATGTTAATGTGATTTTGGTTTGTGTTGGGTTTGGTTTCTTTTATATTATTTCATTCCAGTGTTTCCTGTTTTATTTTGTAATTCAATCCTCCTGTATCTTGTCTGATTTTACTTCCTGCCTTTGTTTGTTTTCAAGCCTTTGTTGATTGTCTGCCCCGCCCTGATTTGTTTCACCTGTGTTTAATCACCGTCTTGTATTTAAGCCTGTGTGTTCCCCTCTGTCTTTGTCTGTTCGTTTGTCGCTCCAGCCTTGTCTACCTTGTCTCCCGTTTTGCTCATCACTCCTGCCCTGATCCTGGTGTTCCTCGTGTCCTCTGGTTGGTCATTTTTGGTTTTGTTCTGAGTTTGGTTTTTGTTGTTTGCTGGATTTATTCTTTTCTACTTTGTTCCCTTTCCTGCATTTTTGTTGTTTTTTGATGCTTGTTGGTTTTTGTTATTGGACTCTTCAGCTTAATTTATTAAAGCTGCTAATGTGGGATTTAGGGACTTTGTGTCTAAATTAGACCCTACCTATGTTCTCCCCACAAGGCAGGTGTGTGCGGGTGCAGGGATAAAGCAAAAGAGTATTTTGATATTACATCTCACAATTAAGCACTGTCTTTTCATAGCGCACACACTGAACCTGATTGTTAAAAAAGGCTCTTGAACTGACCCCCTCGCTCTCTGACATCCGGACCAAGGCGAGCAAGCTGGTTGGATACTTCAGAAGTAGCACCACTCTAAGGTATGTTCTTTGACTTTATTAACATTTGATACTGCTAATATTTGTGTTACTGCTGCTGTGATGGAATTAATTGCTAATCTATATTTCTTTTAAAGGAGAAGCTTGCACAAGTGCAACAAGATATAGGGAGGCCGAAACTGAAGCTTCTCCGAGAAGTTGAGAATCGCTGGAACAGCACCTTCCACATGCTGCACCGTCTGGTGGAGCTCCGAGAGCCAGTGGGGGGGCGGCTTTAGCCGGACTACAAACTGACATCCCCTCACTGACCTCAGAGGAGTACAACACTGTCAGTGTGTGCCTGTCTTTACTGTCATCATTTAATGATGCCTCTGTGGAGCTCTCAGCAGAGGAAAAGGTTTCCGGATCAAAGGTAGTGCCACTGCTGAAAATGTTGGAACACATGCTGCAGGAAGACATCACAAACACGGCAGCTACAGTGGCTAAGGAAATGGGAGACCACCTCATAAGGCAGCTGAGAGAGAGGCTACACACCAGCAGTCAATGAGCATCATGTCATTAGCAACACTACTGGACCCTATGTTTAAAGTCATTGGATTTTTCAGTTCAACAAAAGCCACTGAAGCTATAAAACTGCTGTCATCGGAGTGTGCAGCCATTATTAAGTCTGCTCAAACCCCGGAGTCAGATCAGCCATCAACATCAGAGGATGCTCAACCTGCAGCCCGAGGTAGTTTCTGTTTGGTTTTGAGGTCAAGTTTGATTATTACTACACTCACTAACATGATCTGTGTGTACGTCTCAGGTAACAAACTGTGGCGTCATTTGGATAACAGTGTCATGCAAGCAAGACGAATCCAGAATGTCACAGCAGATGCTACTGTGGAGGTCCAGCGCTTCCTGTCAGAACTAGAATATCGGACAAATGGAGGACCTTCTTTTGTACTGGGAAAGACAAAAATTAATCTACTCGCATTTATATAAAACTTGCTGTTGGGTTTCTGCGCACCCCAGCCTCATCGGTGCCTTGTGAAAGAGTGTTTTCAAAGGCAGGACAAGTTGTGTCAAAAAAAAGAAGTCGCCTCAGCCTGAACACGGTTGACAAGTTATTGTTCCTGAATAAAAATGAATAAAGTCTCCCCTGCACTGTACATTGTTGTCCTAGTTACACAATCACATTCACTGTGCTCTGCATGGTTAAACCAATGCCACTTTCCAGAAGTGACACAGGACGTTAATATAACCCCTCCTGCCATTATTATATTATATTACACTACACTACAATACAATTATTGACCAAAGGATTGGTTTACACACATAAGATGCATTGGTCATGAACAATTATAGTTTATTATACATGTATGTTATATACTCATTTAGTCATTCCCAACAGGTTTTACTGGTGCAAAATACAGTATATCACAGATCACATGGTTAAGATCCTATCTGCCTGTTTTACACTCTTTGACCACCAGGTGGTTTCGTGTGCATCAGCCTCGAGAAATGAACCCTTTTCCGAACCAATTTGCTGGAAAGCTTCAATGCTTCACGAGGCTTCAGCTCGCCATCACCAGCTGCAACTGCTACTTGCCTAATCCTAACCCTTACCCTAACCTAAACCTAAACCTAACCTTATCACACCCTAAACCTAAACTAAGTCCTTACCCTAAAATATAATGATTTACGGTACGGGGACGTGCATTTTGTACCCGTTTGGAAGGCGAGTCCCCACAATGTGTAAACAGGTTTATGTCCCCACAACGTGGGTAATACAGACACACACACACACACACACACACACACACACACACACACACACACACACACACACACACACACACGTGCACCTTGAAGTCATGTGAGAGTTCAGGACAGAGGCGGCTGTACTGTGGCAGCAGCTCTTTGGGTCTGTCTGGGTCAGGACGAAGACGAAGTTTGTTCAGATCAGTCTCCAAATCGTCATCCTGGACAGAAAGACACATGTGGGAGTCAGAAGACATGGAGGGAAACACAGACATGGAACTTTTTCTGACGAAGCGGTATCTGTGGGCGTCGTGGGTGGCACTTAGCACCATTGCTGGCGTAGTTACTGTCAGTCCCCGGGTTGAAAACAAATAACATCCGTCTTTTCCTGTCTACCACATACTGCCACACTGGGAATACAGCATTAGTCAGTGACTGAGTCACCGTGTGCTGTAAATCATCACTGTTCACTGTGCAGTTTCTGTCTAATCAAAGGAAGAAAAACTCGTACAGAGCTCCTTCCACACAATCACTTTACTCCATAAACATCCTGTGCTCTCTCAGGTTGGCATCATGCTATTGTTAGTCACTCTGGCAGTCTGCCTACTTAGTGACATTTTGATTACATATGACTCAAGAGTGAATAAAAACA
>CAKALG010016481.1:0-13701 GCA_916700815.1 Helicolenus hilgendorfi
GGAGAGGCCCTGAACATGGCAGCTTTTCTTGACAAGCACAGCGGGGCCTGGGGAGGTTTTGGGCAGACAGGAGGAGAGCTTGCAGCAGTCTGCGGAGGCCTCCGGGGGAAGCCGACTGGATAAATACTTCACTTAGAACCTCTTGCTCTCTAAGAGGTCACCAAGGAAATATGGGATGGAAAGAGAAAATGGAGAGGCTTTATCTCGCTCTCATAGGATTGCTGCTTGTTTGTATACTAGACTGCTCCCATAAATAAATACTGCGCTATCTGCCGCACGACTGAAATGATAGTCAATCTTCTTCATTCCTGCTTTTTTTCTTGCAATCAAAGAACAAACTAACGTCGCTGTATCTTGTGTTCTATCGGGATATATTGACATGTGAAATAAACCTTGAGCTACAACCACAAAAACACATATTGTACCTTCAAATTTAATCAGAGGAAAGTACATTTCAAATTGAATAAAACTTGATCCTAAGCTCATCTACTGGAGCTGGGACGTACACAAGACCATCCTCTACACACCTTGTTACACAAACTGTGTTGTTGTAGTCCAGCGAATTAAATATAAATGGAAATGTGATATCAGTGACCTGAGATACATGTATGCCTCTGAACACTGCCGACCGCTCCCCACATGCCTAGACAGCACACGCACGGTCATACAGTATCTTCACCTGACCTGAAGATTGCTCAGGATATTCATTCAAGGAAATGGATACTTTAGTCGGGGCTTCCAAATAAATGTACTATACCTACTCTAAGATAAATTGCAGGTGTAAAGCAGCAGACTGTGGGTCAGATTTCACACCGGAACATTTTATCTCCTGACACAATGATACAGGTAGCAGCAATATACATTAATAGCCTCACCATATGCCATTAGCCACTATTGTATGTCATTAAATTGTCAAAGCAAACCAAATCTAAGAGAAAACATTTGCCAACAATCTGTATACTCATACTCAATAACTGCATTTTCTTTGCATTTGCATGTATATGCAGTGGTAGGATGTAGTGTAGATTTATTTTTTATTCTGTCACAGAGATTTTACATACGTAAACATTAACGCCTCGCTCCCACATAGCTGTGTATGTATGCGAGTCAAGGTACCTTTTTTTGAGGCAGCGTTCGATGCTGTCTGTGATGGTCGTCCTTCTCTCCGAGATGAACTCATAGAAGATCCGTGTGGCCATTGCCGTCTTGAGCCATATCCAGTGCCGCTTGTCTGGTCTTAGCACTGAGGAAACAAGTACACAAACATTCATTACTGCTATTAGACAGATTATAATATCTCTCCTTCAGTATCAACCCTCACTGGAGAGTGATGCTAGGAATAAACTGTGCTCATACAGCCAGTATTCAAACATGCTGGTTTAATAGCAAAACTCTTCTTTCTTATATGTCCTTGGTGAGATAGGTGCTAAACGGCAACTACAAGTTCACAGTAACTGACTTTATGGAGTGAAGCCTTCACGCCAGAATGGAATTCAATCTGTAACACTCTGAAACGATCTGTTTATATATAACTGTATCCTCTGTCCTTTTTTATTTGTAAGATATTTATACATATTTTTATTCATATGGTCATTTAGAGGACCATCAATATTGAAATGATGAAATATGGGGGTATAGCTCAGTGGTAGAGCATTTGACTGCAGATCAAGAGGTCCCCAGTTCAACTCTGGGTGCCCCCTGCCTTTGAAAACATGCAACATGTACCACACCTGTGTAGCTACATTTAAAGTCCTTGAATTGTTAAAGCTGTTGTATGTACATTTTAAAGTCATCACCAATGTGAACAGGTAGACTGTGGAGACTAACTGGGAGGTTCCTGCATTTTTGCCTTAATATTTAATATGAATGGGAACCAACCAAATAAACATTTAAGTGGATGCAAGTGGATTATAAAATCATCAACTACTGTATGTGAAGAGGTAAAATGTGGAGACTAACTGGGATGTTTCTGCATTACTATTAAATTTCTCAAGGTTTTAATGAAGTCGAGCTGGGAATCATCAGTACTCGTATTCAAACATGTTAGTCTAATAGCAAAAATCTTCTTTCCTATATGTCTTTGGTGAGATAGGTGCTAAACGGCAACACTGCAGCAATTACAAGTTCACAGTTACTGACTTTATATCTGTCAAAGGAGAGAAGCCTATAAGATATTTCTACATTTCTTATTCATATGGCCATTTACTAGACCATCAATAATGAACAGTCATCATAGGGGGTATAGCTCAGTGGTAGAGCATTTGACTGCAGATCAAGAGGTCCCCAGTTCAACTCTGGGTGCCCCCTAAATTTGAAAACCTGCAGCATGTACCACGGCAGTTACATTTAAAATCGTTGGAGTGTTAAACCTGCTGTATAAACTTTCTAAAGTCACCAACTACTGTAGAATGTGGAGACTAACTCCATGAGATGTTATTGCATTACTATTAAATTGTTCAAGGTTTTAATGAAGTTGAGCTGGGAATCATCTGTGCTCATACAGCCAGTATTCAAACATGCTGGTTAAATAGCAAAACTCTTGAGTTACAAATACATGTATCATCCGTGCTATTTTCTTTTGAAGATATTCATTTATTTATTTTTTTCTCTGTGCTATTTTGGTAAACCATCAATGACCAACAATTGTTGTAGGGGGTATAGCTCAGTGGTAGAGCATTTGACTGCAGATCAAGAGGTCCCCAGTTCAACTCTGGGTGCCCCCTCTATACAACATGCAGGATGTGTGAAACCAATACATCTATGTTTGAAAACCTGTATCGTCAGAATGGCATAGATAGTTATTGACTGTTTGCTAGTCCTGTATTATTGCCTTCATATCTTTTGTGTCACTCGCACAGTATTTTATGTGTAAGTAATTTACATTTTTATCCATATTGTCATTTTTTAAACCATCAATAATCAGTAGTTGTTATAGGGGGTATAGCTCAGTGGTAGAGCATTTGACTGCAGATCAAGAGGTCCCCAGTTCAACTCTGGGTGCCCCCTCTACACAACATGCAGCAGGTACCACACCTGTGTAGTTACATTTAAAGTTGTTTGAATAAAGTCATCAACTACTGAATGTGAACAGGTAGAATGTGGACACTAACTGGGATGTTTCTGCATTACTATTAAATTGTTCAAGGTTTTAATGAAGTTGAGCTGCCAATCCTCCGTGCTCATACAGCCAGTATTCAAACATGCTGGTTTAATGACAAAATTCTTATGTTTACAAATGAATGTATCATCTGTGCTATTTTCTTGGTACGATATTAATTTTTTTTTTTTTTTTTTAATTCAAAAGATTAATTACCAGTCCACCAGTAAGACACTGTAAGCACCTGTTATAGGGGGTATAGCTCAGTGGTAGAGCATTTGACTGCAGATCAAGAGGTCCCCAGTTCAACTCTGGGTGCCCCCTCTATACAACCTACAGATTGTACAACAACTTTGCAGCTACGTTCCAAGTCTTTGGAGCGCTGAACTTTTCTAAAGTCATCAGCTACTATGTGAACAGGTAAAATGGGGAGACTAACAGGGATGTTTCTCCATTACAAATTGAATTACTACAGCCAGAATTCAAACATGTTGGTTTTATAGCAAAACTCTTCTTTCCTATATGTCCTTGGTGAGATATGTGCTAAACGGCAACACTGCAGCAATTACAAGTTCACAGTTACTGACTTTATATTTGTCAAAGGAGAGAAGCCTGAAAGCCAGAATGGAATTCAATCTGACACGAGTTTATATATAAATGTATTCTCTGTATTGTTTTACTACACCTTCAATAACCAACAGTTGTTATAGGGGGTATAGCTCAGTGGTAGAGCATTTGACTGCAGATCAAGAGGTCCCCAGTTCAACTCTGGGTGCCCCCTTTATAGAACATGCAGGATCTGCAAAACCAATTCATCAGTGTTTGAAAGCCTGTATTGTCAGAGTGGCATAGATAGTTACTCACTGTTTGCTAGTCCTGTATTATTGCCTTCATATCTCATGTGTCACTCTCATGGTATTTCATGTGTTAATTATAAACATTCCATTTTTCCATTTTCCATTTTTTTAAACCATCAATAATCAGTAGTTGTTATAGGGGGTATAGCTCAGTGGTAGAGCATTTGACTGCAGATCAAGAGGTCCCCAGTTCAACTCTGGGTGCCCCCTCTATACAACCTGCAAGATGAGTGAAACCAATACATCTATGTTTGAAAACCTGTATCTTTGGAGTGGCATAGATAGTTATTGACTGTTTACTCATCCTGAATTTTTGCCTTCATATTTCATGTGAAGGAGAACAAACCAGACTAAACATATATGGATGTGAACTCTCTTACGGTATTTTACGTGTTAGTCATAAACATTTTCATCCATATATAAGTAACAGATGTTATAGGGTGTATAGCTCAGTGGTAGAGCATTTGACTGCAGATCAAGAGGTCCCCAGTTCAACTCTGGGTGCCCCCTCTATACAACCTGCAGGTTGTACAACAACTTTGCTACAGTACGTTCCAAGTCTTTTCTGCCGAGCTGCTAGCTGGCTGTTTGGATTGGTTTTAATGTTAGCACGTAAGGAGAGGGGAGGGAGAATTAGAGGGTGACTGGGAGCTTGAGCGGGCGATGTTTCTTTGTGGTTTTAGAGCGTTTTTTGTTTTATATAACGTTAGTTTTCGGACTATAAAATGTGGAGGGGTCTGATACCGCCTTCTGAAAATGTGAGGAGGACATGTCCCCCTGTGTCCACCTGTGAATTACGCCCTTGGTTGTTTCACATACTTCTATGCACCAATCAGGATTTAGCGACATCTGAATCAGAATCCGATGACAGCTGGTGGGTTGTTCTGCCAATCAACTCAATCAAAAACAATATTGCTCATAATTCCTCTGTGCTTTAAATTAAGTATATTTTGAATGCAAGGCTTTTATTTATAATGGAGTATATTTACATTGTGGTATGTCTACTTCTACTGAAGTATAAAATCTGAACACTTCTTTCCGTACTGTCTATTTATCCAGATGGTGTTGAATCCACAGATTCACAGATTCACAGATACGGCCCTCCAGACAAACAGTGCCCTCCTGAGTTAGAAAGTGGTCACTGCTTTTACTCACTCATCTTGGCATTTGGATTCTGTGTACTACAAAATATAAATCAGCAAATCAAGGAACCAAATACCTTTACTAATATGGAGCAGGGATTTTTTTCATTAAGCTGAATTAATGTTCACTTTTTTAAGGGCTTGTTTTCAGTATTTTGCACAAACGACTATAAAAGCAGCAGGAGTTCCATTCTTATGAAAATGATTCATTTTAGGTTGCAACGGTCATTTAGATGTAAAATTGAGTATCCTCTTGACACACAGTTGCTTTCAAAGTGAAAAATCATAATAATGGAAATTAATTTGAGCATGAAAGTTAATTCTTGAAACATGATTTAAAAAAAAAAAGGCTCACTTACTAGCTTTCCCTGGAGCTTAAAAAAGTCTTGCTCAGTTAGTTCAATGAGGAAAAATGTAATTAAAAATAGCTTGTATTTCTATTTCATATTACAAAATCATTCATTTGATTTGCTGTATTAGATAATCTGCTGTATTTCAGCAATCGAAAGTATAAGAAGACATCACAACATCATAAACACATCCTGATCCTACATGTTATTTACTTTTCTATTACCTGCACCCAGGATCTATACTGTCAAAACAAAACCTCATCAGCCAGCAATTAAGAATGACAAAATCAGGGACAAACACGGAGTGAGCCGCGGTGTGTCCTGTGTTTGCTTTGTGGCTTTTGTCCGAGGCTTTCATCACACAGCAATACGGAGAGTAAACCTGAGCGGCAGATGTCGGCTAAATCCGACCGTTCAAACACGCTTCTCTCCCTATTCATCTAAAATCAGGACTTGAGCTGCTTCTTTACTGAAGCTGTCTGGTCGGAGCAGGAAGTCAGTGATTGTACTTCTATTATATTACACACACACGTGAACGCTGAGGGGGGGAAAAGATGATCCGGGCCTTTGAAGTCCTTTGTGCTTTACAGAGAGGAGCAATATGCTGTCATTAAGCAATCATGGAGAGGCATTCCTAATCCGTGTGCTTTTCTGTACAACAGGCTCTTCCATTTAATTAGGGAGAAAAGTCAGCATGCATCCCCGGTGGATTTATTTGTCTATTATATACTGTCAAATCACAATGAGGCTCAGACCAGTGCTGCTCATATTAATAGAGGCTAAACAAATGTTTCCTCGGTCATAAAATCAAATTTAAAGGAACACAACTGTTGTTTTACCGCAGTAACTACAAATCATACAGCGCATTATTGTTGACCTTTTCCCAGATATTACTGTTGTAATGTACACTAAGATGCCAGTCTATTAGGTAGCCTACATCTATGCAGATATATATTTCACAATAACGAAAGCAGACCTGTGGCCAAAATCTTCTATCCCGACATAGCATGTTTTCTGGTATTTCAATAAATAAATAGTCTATATGAAATAACAATATGGTAAAGCCTATTTTTGTGTAATCCTGTATGAATTAAACACTTGACAAATGAAAAGTACTAGTAGAGTATTTTCTCATTTAAATAAGAATTAAATAAGTGCAAAATGAATGGTTGCCTTTCTGTGTGGAGTTTGGATATTCTCCCCAGAATACACACTTGTCATAGGGGGTATAGCTCAGTGGTAGAGCATTTGACTGCAGATCAAGAGGTCCCCAGTTCAACTCTGGGTGCCCCCTGCCATTGAAAATATGCAGCAGGTACCGCACCTGTGTAGCTACATTCAAAGTCATTGGAGTGTTAGACCTGCTGTATGAACTTTCTAAAGTCATCAACTACTGAATGAGAACAGGTAGAAGTTGCCAATCCTCCGTGCTCATACAGCCACATGCTGGTTTAATAACAAAACTCTTGAGTTTACATATAAATGTATCATCTGTGCTATTTTCCTTGTGAGATATTCACATCTTTTTTATTCGAAAGATTAATTACCAGTCTATCAATAAGACACTGTAAGCACCTGTTATAGGGGGTATAGCTCAGTGGTAGAGCATTTGACTGCAGATCAAGAGGTCCCCAGTTCAATTCTGGGTGCCCCCTCTACAGTTGAGGTACAACCTGCAGGTTGTACCTCAACTTTGCAGCTGCGTTTCAAGTCTTTGGAGCGCTGAACCTTTCTAAAGTCATCACTACTACTATGTGAACAGGTAAAATGGGGAGACTAACAGGGATGTTTCTCCATTACAAATGAAATTACTACAGCCAGAATTCAAACATGCTGGTTTAATAGCAAAACTCTTCTTTCCTATATGTCTTTGGTGAGATAGGTGCTAAACGGCAACACTGCAGCAATTACAAGTTCACGGTTACTGACTTTATATTTGTCAAAGGAGAGAAGCCTGAAAGCCAGAATGGAATTCAATCTGACACATGAGTTTATATATAAACGTATTCTCTGTGTTATTTTACTAGACCATCAATAACTAACAGTTGTTATAGGGGGTATAGCTCAGTGGTAGAGCATTTGACTGCAGATCAAGAGGTCCCCAGTTCAACTCTGGGTGCCCCCTCTATAGAACATGCAGGATCTGCAAAACCAATTCATCAGTGTTTGAAAGCCTGTATTGTCAGAGTGGCATAGATAGTTACTCACTGTTTGCTAGTCCTGTATTATTGCCTTCATATCTCATGTGTCACTCTCACGGTATTTCATGTGTTAATTATAAACATTTTTATCCATATTGTCATTTTTTAAACCATCAATAATCAGTAGTTGTTACAGGGGGGTATAGCTCAGTGGTAGAGCATTTGACTGCAGATCAAGAGGTCCCCAGTTCAACTCTGGGTGCCCCCTCTACACAACATGCAGCAGGTACCAAACCTGTGTAGCTACATTTAAAGTTGTTTGAGTGTTAAACCTGCTGTATGAGCTTTTTAAAGTCATCAACTACTGAATGTGAACAGGCAGAATGTGGAGACTAACTGGGATGTTTCTGCATTACTATTAAATTGCTCAAGGTTTTAATGAAGTTGAGCTGCCAATCCTCTGTGCTCATACAGCCAGTATTCAAACATGCTGGTTTAATAACAAAACTCTTGAGTTTACATATAAATTATAAAATGTATTTACATATAAATATATAAAATGTATGTGAACAGGTAAAATGGGGAGACTAACAGGGATGTTTCTCCATTACAAATTAAATTACTACAGCCAGAATTCAAACATGCTGGTTTAATAGCAAAACTCCTATATGTCCTTGGTGAGATAGGTGCTAAACGGCAACACTGCAGCAATTACAAGTTCACAGTTACTGACTTTATGGAGAGATGCCTTCCCGCCAGAATGGAATTCAATCTGAAACAGTCTGAAACAATCTGTTTATATATAACTGTATCCTCTGTACTGTTTTATTTGTAAGATATTCATACATATTTTTATTCATATGGTCATTTAGATGACCATCAATATTGAAGTGTTGCTATAGGGGGGTATAGCTCAGTGGTAGAGCATTTGACTGCAGATCAAGAGGTCCCCAGTTCAACTCTGGGTGCCCCCTGTCTTTGAAAACACAAGCAAGTACCACTACCTGTTCAGTTACATTAAATTGTCCTTGGTGAGAGAGGTGCTAAACGGCAACACTGCAGCAATTACAAGTTCACAGTTACTGACTTTATATTTGTCAAAGGAGAGAAGCCTGAAAGCCAGAATGGAATTCAATCTGACACGAGTTTATATATAAACGTATTCTCTGTGTTATTTTACTAGACCATCAATAACCAACAGTTGTTATAGGGGGTATAGCTCAGTGGTAGAGCATTTGACTGCAGATCAAGAGGTCCCCAGTTCAACTCTGGGTGCCCCCTCTATAGAACATGCAGGATGTGCGAAACCAATACATCTATGTTTGAAAACCTGTATTGTCGGAGTGGCATAGATAGTTAATCACTGTTTACTAATCCTGAATTATTGCCTTCATATCTTATGTGTCACTCACCAATAGCTGCTGGAAAAGTGGGGGTAAACACAATTCAACAATCTATAACACCTACTAGGTCTATCGTCAAAACAATATAAACATTTCTATCGTAAATATTTTTCTATATCATTTCTATCGTGATATAGGCTAGGCCTATGTTTATTTATGTTTTCTCCATAATTCCATTTAAGACTGTGTTGTGTTAATTTT
The DNA here is from genome assembly GCA_916700815.1 of Helicolenus hilgendorfi. Taxonomy (NCBI): domain Eukaryota; kingdom Metazoa; phylum Chordata; class Actinopteri; order Perciformes; family Sebastidae; genus Helicolenus; species Helicolenus hilgendorfi. The sequence goes on from CAKALG010016481.1 coordinate 9,192, forward strand.
GCACTCAAGTTCATAATTAAATGAGAAAATACTCATGAGTACTTTTCATTTGTCAAGTATTCAATTCATACAGGAGTACACACAAATAGGCTTTACCATGTGCTTATTTCATATAGGCTACTTATTTATTGAATTACCAGAAAACGTGCTATATCATGATATATATTGTTATCTAGATATGAAATTACCGATATCGTGATAGAAGATTTTGGCCATATTGCCCAGTCCTAACATCGACGCATGCTTTGAAGAATGGTTAGCAGTAATGCATTTGTGCTAAAACATTATTTTAAAAGAAAGTTAGTATTTTCCTTGAAGGCAAAGACAAACTTATTGTAGGGTAAGATGCATGCCAGCGGCTTCTCGGGGATCTTAAATGGGCTTTCAGCAAAATGATAACCGTTGTCTCAGATGTTAAAGAAGAATTGCTATTTTGATCACAGACTGTTTAGTGGCATATCCCCACCTACAGCGCAGAAAATTAGTCAAATAGTTCAAAGAGTGGATGTGTGAGTGGGCAGCAGAGCATGCTAGATAAGCACAAACACGTTCAGAGGGCTTTCAGTGGATTACAAAGCTATTCACACAGCGATCCCTGGTGTAATATGTTTGGGCTCCTTCCATAGCGTGACCATCTCTTGCACTATTTATTTTACAGAACTGAAAGTGTTACTCAACTGGATCCTTCCAGACACTTCCATGTTTTCTGTGACCACACAGACGTGCTCTGGTTTAATCCTATTACACGACAAGCACAAAGGAGAGATAAGAGGTTTACGTTGGGGTTCCTCACAGACTGAATCTCTCTCCCTCCCTCGAGACACCAGGAGAGCTATACACATTTGGTTATTTTGATACCGGTGCTGACACTGGATCTTCTAGCTGCCACGGCGTCTATTGTGGAGCGTTGAATAAAGACATATTGATAATAGGATTGCCTGCGAGGGGTTGAGAGGAGACGCTGCTGATGATGAATGAAGATCAGGCGAATGACATAATCCAGAGATGGGTAAGTCAACAGTATTGTGTCGCTGTAATACAATTTAGCCGAGGCAATCATACTTCATTATCACCTATCATAATCAAACCGTGGAGTGTGACCTTCAAGCGAGGGGAAATTTTGTGTGGACAATTAAGAAATGGATCAAATAACAAACCCACTTTTGACACATTAGTTGCTGGCAGTTATAGTATAGTATATAGTTTATACTGAGGATTTAAACTGACATCTGATTATAACTGCCTCCATCTTGTATTTAGCAAAATACTCCAGAAGACCATCTGAAGCCAGAGGACTACCAGCAGTTCAAGAATTTGGGATCTGCCTGTCTCGCCGACGGTGACGGGGAACAACTACTGAAATTCCTTCAGGATGAGAAAAACCAGGTATTTCTCCTCCGCCGCCAACACAACTGACAGATTTGCTCGATCCTGGCTATCCTTACACATATGAAGTGACAGTGCAACAGTGTTAATCTGTCACGCAGCCCTAAAAGCACACACACGGTCACACCGCAGCCTCCTGAGCAACAACAGCTACTGAAGCGAACAGCAGCAGCATCAGCCACTTCCCTTCTACAGCACAAAGCTATGCTAAACATTATAACATGCAGCCGCCACTCTGTGCCTGCTGGCCTCTTGACCTGGAGGTGTGGAGGAGGAGGAAACAAGCAGATATTCAGTCAGATTTCTCGCTCCACTGATAACCCTCCTCGATACGAGGCACTCCTCTAAGTGCCCTTGGTTGTCCCATCTCTCCACGCTTCACGCAGTCGTGTGTAGCGTTACTTTTAGAAGCGTGCGTTCATTTCGTACTCCTTCCTCTTTCTCAAGGGGTTCAAATGATTGATTATCAGAATGAAAAAAAAAATCCCTGGCTTTGAACATGGACATAGAGAATAAGAGTTGGTCATAAAGGCAGGGCGTCTAATAAAAACTGTATGTCCATGTTATGTGTGGCTCTAACTTTTCTTTCCATTGGAGCCTCTTAAAATGTAGAGCCTAAACTAGATAGTGTTCAGTTGGTACGTTTCTAATTGATAACTTCTAATTAGGGCTGTCAAAGTTAACGCGATAATAACAAATGTGTTTTAACGCCACTAATTTCTTATACACATTAATACAGCTTGTGATTTTTATGTTGTAGCGGGCTCAGTATTAAAGCTAGAGTGAAGGCATCATATGAAACTAGAAACCCTAAAAAATCCATTGGTACCAACCAGGTCATACTAGCTTGTCACAAAGGAGACTAACTAACGCTCCAAACTTACGCTAAGTTTTGGCGAGGAAAAACGGGCATGGCCATTTTCAAAGGGGTCCCTTGACGTCTGACCTCAATATATGTGAATGAAAATGGGTTCTATGGGTACCCACGAGTCTCCCCTTTACAGACATGCCCACTTTATGATAATCACATGCAGTTTGGGGCAAGTCATAGTCAAGTCAGCACACTGACACACTGACAGCTGTTGTTGCCTGTTGGGCTGCAGTTTGCCATGTTATGATCTGAGCATATGTTTTATTGCTAAATGCAGTACCTGTGAGGGTTTCTGGACAATATTTGTAATTGTTTTGTGTTGTAAATTGATTTCCAATAATAAATATATACACACATTTGCATAAAACAGCATATTTGCCCACTCCCATGATGATAAGAGTATTAAATACTTGACTAAACTCCCTTTAATATACATTTTGAACAGATAAAAAAATGCATGATTAATTTGCGATTAATTGCAATTAACTATGGACAATCATGTGATTAATTGCCATTAAATATTTGAATCGATTGACAGCCCTACTTCTAATTAATTACTTGTGTAACCTATAGTCTTTCAGTCAGAGCACCCCAGTTCAGTTCAATTTAATAAATATGAATAATTTCGTTTCCTATAATAAACGTGTGATGAATGAATATTTACTTTGGTTTAAATTGAGTTTTTCTGTTAACGACATTTGTATTTTCCTTCGTACCAAATTACATAATTCCTTCCAGGCAACTTTTTGGACATTATTGGAAAATTAAAGTGTTACCCATGATTACGCACATAGGTAACAATGATTGTTTTCTTTTGCACTTAGGGCATTGTGAAGTCTATGGGATGTGTTCTCATGGCACCTCTTGTAAAAGAAGTAGTTAAAAAAGAGAAGAGCCTTGACCACTGCCAGGCTGCCATCACACATCTGACCAGGGTAGGTACGAACAATTCATCTATACAACGAGACATGCTTCCTATACACTAGGTTTAATGTCTGTTCTGTTGTCTAGACCTGCAGCCCAGATGAACTCCTGCATAGCTTGCTTAAACTCATTGAAGACATTGATCCTGGGAACATTTGTGAGACCGTCTTAGTCCTCGTTCCACATCTTCAAACAGGTAACACGACACTTGATGCGATGCTATTGCCTACTCACACACCCTCAACCCGCAGAGAAATAAAGCACCACAGTAACACTTTCCATGACAACTGTAACTCTTGCATAATGTATGAAAAGAGTTGATAAGCCTATATAATGCTTTATGGTGTCCTAATAATAGACATTATGCCAATAATAATACTAATTACATTGGCTCATAGTGTCCATGATGTGTTGCAGGGGAGAACATTTTCCAAGGACGCCCTCATAATCCTAACACCGATTAAACATATTGCTTACTACCATTTGCACTCTTAGATGCCATTGGAACTATTTGTATTCCCAAACTTTTCAACCTAAATACTTCAGACCCGTTTGATAGTGTTAAACAGAAACATTTCAATGTGAATCATGTTTTGTTTTGCCCTTCCGGGTTGCTTTGTAATCAAATGTCGCTTTAGATTGACCGGCTGCATGGCTTCGGTCGCAAGCACCATCACACTTTTATTTCCTGAAGACAAAGAGAGAGAGAGAGAGTATAATACATAATTCAAGTGCTTTAACCCTTAATACTAATATTCCCTTTAGAAAAACTATTCATTCCTTGATATTACTGTTTAACGTGTGCCACCTTTGTACAAAATATGCGCAACAAATCAGTCTGGGAACATTATCAATCATGCAGCTCAATGGATGCGTGGTAGTTGTATAGTTCTCAGTTGCCAGTTTATCAGGTAGAGGAGAGGTGTATCTATTAGCCTCCATGATATAAATGGGGTGGACAGAATAATAGAGACACCTGTCAGTATAATGCAATGCAATTGAACAGCAGCACAAACTGTTGAATCAACACCTTTCAACAAAAACTTGACATTATAACCTTCATGGAGAGAAAGACTTATTGCAGGACTGTTGTATGAGACTGCATTAGTTTGGACTTAGTTTGTAGCTAATAAACTGGTAACTGAGTGAAAGTCTTACTACCTTTAGATGTATTCATGGATGGTTTACTGGTAATCAAGCTGTTTCAAAACATGGGGTTTGGCTCCCTCTGCTGTACATTAATGCTAACAACAACCTCATGTCTTGAACAGTGCTGCTTCAGCTGGATGACAGAAAGGCAGCCTGCGTGGGCTTGGCTCTGACCGCCCT
>CAKALG010016483.1:0-14030 GCA_916700815.1 Helicolenus hilgendorfi
TCCACGATGCTGACGGATCCAAAGGGACGGCAGGGCCTTTACAGTTTGGCATCAGCGGCATCGCAGGAGCTGTCAGAGTGAAATTGTATACAACGACGAGCTGCCTTTGGGACTCCGGCTCCAGATTTTCCTCATAGTTTACTCCCGAAGCCTTTCTTATGAGTGGGTGTGGCCACAAGGCAGTGGGGGTTTGAAATCAGGGTTTTCCATCTTCTAGGCAGCCTGCCAACCAAGGCTAATTAGCTCCACCAACTACACCTTTCCCAAGGGCGATCCGGAGGTAGTTGTGGCTAAGGGAAACCCCATTCACCCACATCGAAACTCCACAACCGGATGCAGTTTAACGTCGTACCCAGGACGTATAACGTATGTATATTGTCTGGATGTATAATTGTACAATGCCAACAATTAACTGACAATAAGTAAGATGTTGCTTAGGTGTCAGTATGATATTGAGAGGATGTAGCATCCTGCACAGATTGTAAATCTATTTGAGGCAAATTGGTGATTTTGGGCTAAATGGATAAACTTGACAGTGACACATCACGTAAAGGAAGTAGCAACATAAAATCGGTTTGAGACTTGCTATTTTGAGAAGTTTTCTCACTTTCAACTGGTATTATCCCAGTTATTTCTCATGGTGACATCAATTAACACACAGTGTGATAAATATTCAAAGTTCTTTTCATATCCTGTCATGGGAGAACAAACTGGAGACAGTGCACAAGGCTTACATCTTATTAATGACTCATTTACTTTGATCACAAGCTGCCATTACAGTGTTTGTTTCTTTTATTTTGTGCCATTCAACATCTGCCAAGAGACTGTAAAAAATCTGACAATGTTTAAGAAAAGAAAAAAATCAAAGTTGCCACAACTGTGAACTGCTGAGTTTGATAAGTGCCTGATATGCACATGCCAAAAGATGATTTGACTGCTTAAGTGATTTATGAAAGGCTTAATTACATTGTCTTCATGCTACTGTATCTGTCGCATCCGCAGCTGTTCCACAAACTTCAAAACAATGCATACTTTTGGCTTGTTTATGTAACTTGTCTACAGGGGGCAAGTATGTTAATGCTGAGTCCTTGATATTCAAGTGGAGCCTCCCTATTTATAGTGTGCACAGCATTTCTTTGCACCAACTCACTCTAATGAAAACTTTCTCTGTTTCATGTATTGCAACCTGGGCTGGATGGCCTTAAGATACAAATATCGACATGCTTTAAACAAAACTATTTGACTCATGCCTGACAACAGCAATCTCTAAAAAAATCTTGACAATCTGTAACAAGACTCCAGTTCCTTCTCCATTACTTTCACTAGTTTGTTTAACAAGGGTTTTAGTACATCTATCACATTATCTCAAGAACCGTTCATCCGATCCACTCTACACTTGTCGGGTGTATTGCTGGGAACACAAGGACACGTACTGTCCAAGTTGGTGGAATTTGGACACACAACACGTTCAATAAACTCTAAATAAGGAAGCGAACAGTGCTCTGTGCAGCAGCGGTCTGCATACTAACGTTACAACCAAACTCTTCTGCACTTCCCTGAAGTCAATGAGGGATTAGCGGTTCTGGACAACGCTGCAAGTAGCACTTCCAAGGGGCCAAGCAATCAGACGCTCTGTACGATCATGCATTTTGAACAGCCATAGGTTCCCAACGGCCAAGCGCTCTGAACGGGCATGCCCTCCGAGGACACTGCAAGCAGCAATACTGGGAGACAAGAAATCGGTCCGTTCCGAACACGCTCTCCGAGCAGCCTCGCTCCAAACTGGCACTGCACTAGTTAATTCTTAATTTAAAGGGGTTTCCTCGGCCACTGAATAGGTCAAGTCAGTCATTACCTTAAAAAAAATTGTTGGGCGTTTGGGGAAACATTGGTCGCTCGCTTCATTGGCAATACTTAGATGAGAAGGTTGAAAGCACTCTAGCACCCGTCCATTGAATTTGAAGCTACACTCCGGAGGTGATTAGCTTAGCATAGCATAAAGACTGGGAATGGGGGAAATGGCTACCATGGCACTGTCTCCAAGTAACAAAATCTGCCGTTAAATCTCATTGATTTAACCTAAACAAATACTCAAAAGTTCGTAGTGTTACAGGAAGTTATGGACAAAGACTTAAAATAGCATTTTTTTGTACCAATGTTTGTGAAGATGTTAACATGTAAATTAGTGAGCTGCTAATGAGCAAGTTATGTTAGCTTTGGACAGAGCCAGCCTAGCTGTCTCGGCTTGCTTCCAGTAAATAGAGTAAGCTAAGTGAACCGGCTGTTCGGTGTTGTTTCATATTTACCATACTGACTTGAGAGTGGTATCTTTTTTCTGATCCTACTCCCGGCAAGGAAGCATAGTTCTCAAAACTGTTGAACTACTCCTTTAAGGATGCGCTAACTCATCTGAAAAACAGTGTGGTGGGCAGGAAACTACCAAGAGTGAAACCACAGAATGCTTGTGACCGCTGGGCATGGAACGGTTTAAGATATTAAAAAATGACAGAAATATAGGCAGCTTCATTACACAGTATCAGTCAAATCCAATGAGAACACATCAGACTGAGAAGGCAATTCCTTCGATGGACTCATTCAGTCAAGTCAGTCTGGGAGGGAAATGTGTTTTTGCCACCGAGTCACTTCACTAATCAAATCAGAATCAGCGATTTCAGAGCGGAGGATAGTCGGTGCTTACCAAATCATTATGGTCAATAAACTGTGGGTATATTTAGCTTGCATCTACATACCCTTCTCTTCTCCTTTGCTCTCACTCTCTATGATCTTGTTTGTCTCTCAGTGCTTGGCTAATTTTGCACTTGGATGTAACTTTGGCTCACAGGAGAATGCTCCTCTTTTGCATAATCTGGTTTCCAGGGCTACAGTTGTAATACAGCTGCAGTCAGAAATGCCATGAGGAGTCAACCCCCAGAGTGATGCAGTGCAAATTAAGTGTCCACTGACTCCACAGCCATTCAAAGTTAATGATGTCTTTCACCAGATCACTGTACATAAAAGAGAACATGGAGTACAAAGTGAATGAAAGTGAATAGCTGATATGACAAATACACAGTGCTGGTTATTCAGGGTTGAGAGTAAATATGCAAAGCTACTACGATACACCTTACAAGACCAAACTGTTAAAAGGCAAGTCAACATATTGACTGAGCAAATTGCACTCTGTATAGATTTCAGAGGAGTAGAGTACAGTGGAACTGGTAAAAGTCTTTGAGTCAAAGGGTTAAAGAAGAAATCAGTAAGTTAAGGAGGAGCACATAGCTGTCAGTTGACCTCTGCACACACTGGCTGCCTTTGCTTTCACCCAGGATCGATCCAGTGCCGGCCAGTTAACTCTTGGCCTCTCAGCCTCACACCACTCTGCCGCTCCCACAGAAGTGAGGTGATGTGTACGGACAACCCCTGACTTTAACCACTCTTTGGAAAAGCTTTCTAACCCTCCACAGAGTGTCTGCTTTTTGTCCGTCCAGTGTGTAAACACGGGTTCCGTTTTTGTCTTTTTTTTCACGTACTGTAAACAGTATATACTATATCTGTCAGTGCAGATTTGAACATCATATCATTTAATGCTGATAATGGTCTTTAATTACATGTATATTTGGAATCTATGTCATCCACCTAAAAGCAGAGTATAGTATAATTTTGCCTTTTTCTGCATTTCTGTAAAGTTAACTTAAACATGATTTTTCTTTTTTTGCTCATGCACTGCTCTCTATGGGGTCAAGACTTCCATCTTTCATATTGCATTTTGGCAACACGTATATTGTATTCTTCAAAAACCCTCATGAATTTAACTTTACTCTTCATGCTGTGTAGTGTAAATTAGATGCACACATGGAATTGTTTCAGCAGAGGCCACATAAGCCTACCTCACTCTTTGTGCCATTTCATATTTCATAAATATCATTAAATTCATTTCCATGGTAATTAAATCAATTGTTACGGTATATCTAAGGATTTCGGTGTCTGGTAAAATCATGAAATTATTAATTAATAGGCTATTAAATAGTGTAACAAATAATTGTCATCTCAACAAATATAAATGGTAGTTGTGACACCAAAGACTTATTTATGTCCAACAACAGAGAGTGAGCTAAAATGAGATGTACCATCTGCATCATGCTGCCAAAAGAAGTTGTCACTTCCTCAGTGATAAAAGGAAGAAAAAGAGTAGTATAGTAACAAAGGAGACGGTGAAGAAATAGCCTCGCTATATTTTTTAAGATGCAGAAATAAATAAATGAATGAATAAATATAGATATACTTTTCAAACGCTGAGTCAGTGGGGTCACTGCATAAGGCAGGAGAGAAGCTAGTGTTTTTGGGAGAATGTTGAAAGACACTGAACCTAACTATACCTAACTATCAATCATTCATTTCTCCCTGCCACCTCTAGAGAGGGGAAACACAAACAACATCCAGAGTCTCATGCTGTAGTTTTACTAATCATTTCACTGTATGTCTGCGAGTCTTTAGTGTGGCTGATATACAGCAGCATTCACAACAGGCAGTTTACCAGGAAATGTTCAAAGGTAACCCCCCCGTTGCTTTATGTGTTATATTACATTAATAACACCTCAGTCCCGTGGGTGGCGGAAGCTTGACAGCTTGCTGGTCCCAGGTTGTCCACACCAAGCTGCTCCTGTCTCGGGCTGAAAGGCTCAGCAGGAGGAAGTCAGACAGCAGGAGTTATGACTATCACCATGAGCCACGCGAGTCTGGTGGCTTACCTGATGTTTAACTAACTTTTTTTTCAAATTGAAAGACACTCAACACGCAGCTTTAGGATGATATAGGTCCCATTGGTTTGTACGAACTATAAACTATGAATTATCATTCTATTGGTTCATAATTTTATTATTTAACTTAAAGGAACAGTGCGTAACATTTCTGGTGATATATTATCGAAAATGGAATATAATATTCATAGCTTAGATAACCTAGCCTGGAATGAGCCTATCATATCTACATAGAGAGTGGGTCTTCTTCACTGAGTCCGCCATGTTGCTCCGCCATGTAGCCCAGAACACACAAACCAAACACTGACTCTAGAGAAACCCTTTTGTGTTTTTACGTTACCTACAACATTCACGCTTGTGAAACTGCGACAACGTGAGCCACAAAGTGTGAAACCGTGATACCGCCAGCCGCCGTCTGACTTCCGTTGCTCCTAAAGTAGTGTTATTACGGTATGGATGGCCTCTGAGCGAGGAGAACGGCTTACCACGGTTTTCCACTCGGGGGCTCACGTTACAGCAGTCTTGGAAAAAGAGGAGTGAGCGGACGGATACTCAGTTGGTTGCAATCTTCAACCACACCACTAGATGTCACTGAATCCTACACACTGTACCTTTAAAGAACTTGGGGGTTGGTCAGACAGCTCTTTACCAGCCGCAACAGCAGCACTGGTAATGCTTTGACCTTGTGAGTCTGTGTTGTGGTGATAGCGTCACACCCGTGCAAGATGGAGTCACAAAACTCTACAGGTGTAAACACACACTTGTGTCCCTGGCCTGATTTGGCGTCATGAAACTTTACAGGTGTGTAGTTGCAATCAAAATAGTTCACCTCTGCTAGGATTTTGGAAAACTTTTTTTTCTATAAAAGCATACATCAACGACTTAATGGTAACGGAAACCGTTGATTTTACCTTCCTGCAGCCACACACCCTGTTGACTGAAAGTAAGGTAAATTGCCTGAATCCAGGGGCTTTTATTAAAAAAATATTTCAGGCACATCATTTTTATTAACAATTCATATGATTTTGTTTCCTGTGCTTTGCTTGAAGCCCGAGGCGTTTACCAATGAAGACTAAATTATACTGTATGCTGTGACATTAAACAAAGACTGGCATAGAATATACTGAAAGTTCATCCTATTGTCACAATAAAATTCTCCTTGGGAGATAAGCTACGTTGATGATAATTACACACATTAATCTTGTGTTACCCGTCTGCTCGCTAATCAGTTTGTCAAAGTCAGCCAGGATTTTTCATTCCAGATACACCAGTGCCTCTAGTATACCATTTTGTGTTTATTCTTCTTGGCTTGCAGGATCTTACCAGAGGCAACCGAGAGGAAGAGCCTGCCAAGTTGAGAGGGGATTGGCGCTATGCACAGGAGGGAGAGTCATACAGTAGTTGTCGAGACATTGCTTAATTTTAGCTGTTCTGGCACCTTCCTCCCCTTTGTAACAATGCCAAAAGGTGGCATGATGAGATACAAACTTGCAACACTTCATCAATATATAATTGATTAGTCTACAGTTGGGTCAGGATTTAGTTCAAGCTCTGGGCAAACAGCCCATCTATTATGGCTTCTGTTAATCTTCTTAAAGTTCCTTTGTCACAAACGCAGACAGCCCGTGAATGTGTGTTTGTTCTGCACATCCCACGGTGTGATCAATCCTACAGTTTGCTTTGTTTGAGTCATGCCATCAAAGTTATATTTGTTGCATTTTCATAATTACAATTCAACAGGGGTAACTCATTGGACAGCTATAGGGACATGCAATCCTGCAAAATCTTATTGTACTTGTACTGTTACATATACTATTTATTCCCTAGTCCATGAAACTGAAACTTTATTAGATGCATCATATACATACAAGTACATACATTGACTTCTAAATTCAATCTAATTTATCCGAAGGAGCAGTGAGGTGCTGTAAAGCTGCTGTGAAATTTGGGGTTCAGTGTCCTGCTCAGAGAGAAGGATCCAGGAATCGAACCGCCAACGTTGCAGTTAAAGGACGACTACTCTACCCACTGAGCTACAGCCGCCCCACGAAACTGACAAATATGAACATCATCAAGGTGTTGTATTTGAATCAACTCATATGTGTTAAAGTGAACTAGGAAGTGGATTCAGACAGAGATCTGCATTTTCAAATATCTCAATGTCATTTCAATCCCATTGTTTTACACCTGCCAAAGCAAACCATCCTATATTTGTGAAGAGTTCTGACCTATTATCTGTTTTTTTGGTTGCTTGGGAAGGCAGGGACAAGCTGTGACCACAACATTAACCTATTGTTAACCTTCATGTCTATATGGTGAACTTATTTACACATCCAGCATTTGTTGGTGTCTACCAACTCTTGAATATGTGGCTCTCTTACTGTTAAATGCTCCACTATGTTCACCAGCTAGTGGTTAACTTTACCCGTCTGCCGTGCGGTGCTGGGCAGGTAGCGTCCAGTGGCTTTTCAGAGCTTTTTCGTTTATGGGCCCTACAATTTAAAATACTCTGCTCAAAAGATGCCGAATCGCTCAATAGAGCTAAGGAAGGCTACAGAGTGATGATTCTCTGTGGGTTTGTGGCGACAGGTGACCTCTTTCACATTACATATCGTCATTTAACCCATTGTTCACATAAAAGTACTGATTACAACAGCTTTAGATATACAGCTGCCAACATGCTTGGTGTGATCACACCTTTTTGCGTAGGATGTGTGTACAGACATTGGTATAAAGAACATGAGTTTAAATCCCTGCATCGTGGCGGATAACAATTAACACGTACATGGCGCAGTGGTAAGCACATTGGGGTTCAGCACAATGATACACAGTGTACTGTAGCCATGTGTTCAGAACAAAAAAGGAAAAGGATAAAAAAAAGAATTAATATTCTCCCCCTAGTTTCATTTCAAGCATTTGGATGGCAGTCCCATCTAAGCAATCTAATCAGCGATTTTTATTGTGCGTCTCTCTCAAGGACACACACCATAGATGGACTCACACTGGCTACTGTGCCTTTGACCTTTTAGAGATGGGAACGTCTAACTAATGGGTCACTCTGTGTTACCTTCAACAAGGGCTTTTTATTCAAATAGTCTATTTGCATGATATGAAACAGTAGGAGGTAAGATACATGTTGCTTTGTTGTATTTAATATCCACAAACACGAGCTGAACTTTTCATGTAAGCGTAATGGTGTTATCACTGCCACAATCAAGTGTTTTATTACCACAAAACATCAAATCACTCTGATGTGGAGGCTGGAGCATATGTAATGCCTGCAACTTCAAAAATGTAGTAAAAATATATTAAGTAGATTGGTAGATTATGAGACAGGGTGACCAAAAATGGCAGATGATATTGGAACATAATGAATACTATGCTGCAGACCTATATAAGCATTTAAATATGCTTGGTCTTTTGTATTGCTGCTTGCAGCTTTCTCGAGAACCGCTCATACAAACAACTTCACACTCGACACTGTGCTTCTTTGGGTCATGAGAAATACACCTGCCCTAGCGTAGTCACGTCACACAACCAAGTTGTGGCTATTCAGAAACACTGGTGAACTACAGTCTGGTTCACGGGAAAAAAAACACCCAAGGCCGGCTACAATTACGTTCAGAAACACCGGTGAAATACAACCTGGTTCACGGGAAAAAACACACCCAAGACCGGCTACAATTGCTTTCAGAAACACCAGTGAAATACACTCTGGTTCACGGGAAAAAACACACCCAAGGCTGGTTACTCGCGGTCAGAAACCCCAGTGATATACATTCTGGTTCACAGGGAAAACGCACCCAAGTCCAGCTACAATCGCGGTCAGAAACACCAGTGAAATACACTTAGCGAATGTATTAATTTCAGAATAGGCAATTTAATGTGTCGAGGTATTTTGTTGACGGTAACGTTATAAGTCAGAATGTCAAAATCGTACACAATTTGAGCTGCAATGGCAGACTGGCGCTGTTCCTGTAGGCTATCTGCTAACAGGGAAATGAAGAGTGATGTATGTAAATTTAGCACCAAAAGTGATCAGTCTGCAGAGCCCTAAAGCCTGCCCCTGTTCCTGTACAGAGCACTGTTTGCTTCTTTATTCAAAGTTTATTAAATTTGAATGTGTTGCAGGTCCAAATTGCACCACATCTGAAAGAATCTTCAGTAATACACCCACCAATTTTGAAGTAGATCGGATGAAAGTTTCTTGAGATATGCAAAGGACATACCCATTCTTGCTTTATAGATATATATAAATATACTGAATGTAATGGAAATTTGAATACATTTATTACGGGTAGTGCATGTACATGAACAAAGGTTCAAGGTTCTTTATTTGTAATTTGTCAATTTGAGCAGAAGTCCTTGGCAATAAAAATCTTTGGTCTCAGGTACCTTCAACAATACTCATAAAATATGTATATTTAAAAGAGGAAATTACACAAGTAAAAGTAGAAGCAAAATTACATTCTGACGCATAAGATATATAAAAATATAGGGCTTACATATAAACAGGAAAATAGTAATTTTGTTGAAGATAGTATTTCAGATGGGATAATTTAGAGTAAACAGGATGTAGGATGTATATTCATGATGAGAAGAAGGACAGGATGTACCTAATAAGTGATTATATTCACATTAGCAGGCAGGAAGAAGGTTGTATAGCCATGCATTTTCTAGAAATCTGGTTAATACAACTGAAAGAATGAATGACAACGTGCTTTGGAGAAGATATCAAACAAGCTCCATATATTCCGTTTCACAATATGTTACCGTCTAATCATTTGCTATATTGAGTCTGCATTGTAATTCTTTGCAGGAAGGAGAACAACAACAGTAGCCTCATTGAGCTGCTGCTTTGTGTTTCAATTCATGTTTACATTGTGTTCATGTTTAAAACCACTCCTTCTGGGAAATAATCAATGATGCAGCAAATGGTGAATAATGATTACTGATGCTAAAAAGACGTATGAGGAGCCTCCGCTGGCAAAACAAAGCCTTGTTTTTATTCCTCATGAGCAAAACCATCATGCAGTAGTAAAAGCACAAAAACTGAATTAGAAGCACTGAAGCTAAATGTTTCATATTTACCGTATAAAGATGGATAGGATTAGGTGATGTTTAGGGGTAAAACATGTCTGATTCCTCAGTCTAACTTCAGGCTTTAAAGGTTCAGAACCTTTAAAGGGTATGAATTTTCTCACCCAAGGCCTTTTGATTATACGCAGCCTTAACACTTTAAATGCACAATCAATATTTACCATTTCAGGTCTAGACTGCCATTTCAGGTTAGATGTTTGGTTGTGAACAGTATACACTGCGGTTATGTGCATGGCTGCTCCCAAACAGCCCAAACCACCCCCACCTCGTATGCACATAAGACTGCATGGCAAAGGGCAGTCCCACATATTTCTGTTACTGTTTCAGCAATCCAATATGAAGGATGATGTTCACCAAATCCAACAACATATTTATATGATGCAGTGTTTGGGAATCTACTTCCCCCTAGAACATTTTGTTTACTTCATTATCATTTCCCAGATTATCCGTTGACATTCCCTAGAGAATGCTGTTCTGTGCGCTGCACATATGTAACTGGAGAAAATGGTGGTAACACTTTCTATGATGCCCATATATATAATGCATTGTAAACATACTTATAATGCTTTATAATAAGTGCATAACACTACATAATTATAGTTATAAGTACTAATACATATACATAATGCTTTATAACAATCATAACACATTATAAAGCATTTTATAATGACTTATATGGTCAAGTTTCATACTATTTCAGGATTTAGTGTATTATAATTACCATAGTTGTAATACATTATTATATTTTTTATGATGCATTATAATACATTGTGATTTTAAGTTAATCTTATATTTTCTATATTACATTAAAATCACTGATGTAATACATTATGTGATTATACATTAATTTAATTAGATCATTGTTTGCTTGAAGTAAAAAATAAATGAATTAATATATGAAAGAACAACACAAAACTTTGTAAAATATATATATATTTTTTTACTTTATTTAAAGCGAACAATGACCACTTCGAGTCACATTGTAATGCATTATAATATAATATAATGTATTGCAAATATTATTATAATACACAATGGTCTTTGCTAAAAAAAAAAGTCAAATACTATATGATGTGCTATGATTATTGTTATAAAGCTTTATGAATATGTATGCATGTTAATAACTATAATTATACAATGCTATAAGAAGATTATAACACATTATAGGTATGTTTATTATAATTATAGGCATGGATGCAATACAAAGTGTTACCAAAATGTTAAGTTCTTACTACATGCATACATTTTCCAATGTAGAAAACGTGTAAACAGCAGTTGTAGACAGCAGCAGGCAAAAAGTGGGTGCCTTACTAATGTTGATATTAAAGATAATTATACAATGCAATCCATATCACAATCTCCCTTTTTTTTTAATGTAATAATTTGAATATGAAGTTTGTGATTTGACGTTTTCAAGTCGTTCACTTGATGGGATTCACATATACTGTAGATCTACTGCTTATTTAAATTATGTGAGAACTGTAAATAACTTCATAAGAAAATCAAAACTTCTTAAGTGATTTGCAGAAATAATTAATTAAGCTCATTAGCAGTTTCTACAGTCTTCCTTTTACCTCTTTAACATATTGTACACATTATCTGGTAGACATAATAAACAGGAAAATTGTAACACAAAATTAATTTGATGGTATATTGTATATTAAAAAACGGGTCAAAGTTAGGGTTCTTAGAGCTGTAATCGGTGAATCTATATCAATATCAAGAACAAATTGTGACATAAACACTGTCAGATGGGAGCAATGCACTCTATGGTTTCATGATGGCATGTAAAAGTCAATAAAAATAACTTGTTTAGTAATAAAAATAAAGCACCCACATGAAAAAAGTAAATACATCCTCTCTGTTGTATTGTACGCGTCTACTGCATCCCATACAATGCTTTCATCATTTTAGTTTGCTGTGTTGGAAGTGATACTTCAATTGAAATATTTTTTTAGCAATATTTCAGAGTGTCAAACTTAATCAGCTCAATCCTTTTATATATCTGCTGCAAATCAGATCAGAAGAAGTGGAGACAAGTAAGAGGAGGGAAATGAAAGATGTGAGACGCTGGGAGAGTTCCTGTGGATGAGTTACTGCACAGCTCATGATCCCAGTTACATTCTGGAGACCCTGATTGAAATGATGTGGCAACTCTCCCGCATCAGACGTGCAGACGGTTAATTCTTTAATGGTAATTAGCAGTATATTTCAATTGAAAGACAAGTCTATAGAGAGAGCTCACAGACTTCTTTCTTTCCTAAGGTCGCAGATTAATTATTGTTAAAACGGCCGCGCAATCATCTATCGTCACGTGAACATGAAATATTGGGATGTTTTCTTTAATCAGTCAAGTCAATTTATTTATAAAGCACGTTCAAACACAATCAGTGTGTTCACAGAAAGACGCAAATTATATTGAGATAAAAACCCAACAATTATTAAAACAAATACTCAATAATAGGGATGTTCCTAATGACTAATACCCCTGACATTTAAACGTAAGTTTAAACTTAGACTAGACAACTAGTCTAAGAAGACGCTCAGAAAACTGTCAAAATTCAGCACAATTTAATCTATAAGGTTAAACATTGTCCGTAAAATGAGTTCAGATATTATTCGTAATGATGGTAAAATAAACCAAACTATAAGAGATAACATTAAACTTCTCAGAGAATGTTTGACAACAGAGATAGTCAGTGGAAATTATACTCTTATAGACAATTAAAAAGCTTCAAAAGGCTTAAATTACAGCACAAGTAGATATGGCTACTACTGCTGTTTTTTTTTGTTTTTTATAGTGCTCAAAACCTTTGACTCAAGAAGCAGGGATATTTTATTTTTCGAGTTGAGCACGACTGTATCCCATTTCTGCGAGAGCTTTCTGTGTCCTTCTTAGACAGCAGCCTTTATGAGGCAGCACTCAAAGTGTAGAATGACTCAAAAAAAGGGAGAGAAAAAAAAACATCATAGAGAGAGCTACAAATAATCTGTCGCCTAAGCATTAAACTGACATTTACTCACTCTCTTTTCCTTTTTTTATGTCTCATACCAAGTTTTTGAGCCTTCTCTAAATCAGTGTAATCTGATATAGAGGGATTATGTCTTTCCTTTTTAAATATTGGCAGAAAAAGTGTATATAGTCAGAGTTGCACATTTATGTTCTCTTTCTCTATGAGGACTAACATATATATTCTTTGTTTGTTTGTTTTGTTTGGCTTCAGACATGCTTAAGCTAAGACTCAGCAATTGACGGCTGCTACAACTAATCGATTAAAATTAGGGCTGTAAAAGTTACCGCGATAATAACGCGTTAAGGCAAATTTGTTTAACGATACTAATTCCTTTAATGCATTAACGCAATCCAAACTTTCTGGGCTAGAGTGAAGTTACTGCAATCATATAAAACTAGAAAAACTGAGGAATCCATTAGGACCATCATACTAGCTTTTTGCAAATGACGAAAAATAACAGATACAAATGTGTGATTAATTTGCGATTAATCACATTAAACTATGGACAATCATGCACTAATTGCGATTCAATATTTTAATCGATTGATAGCCCTAATTAAAAAATCTATTATAAAAATAGTTGGCATTCAGTTTTACCATCGATTAGTTGGGTCTATGTCATGTTGCACGGCACGCACTGTGGCAAAATCTCCTGAGGTGGGAGCAGTTAGCCAGCTAATGGAGCGAAGGAAACGGTGTTGTCTCCTTTGCAAGAAATAGCGGGCTCCTGATGAAGCGCTGAAACGCTTGATAAAGCTAGCGCCTGGCTACATTGATCCATCACAAAACGGAAAGAAAAAAGACAAAAGGCATTTATGCCCGTTAAGTTCATTTTTAAATTGCACTTCACTTTTCTCTGCTGTATCGTTGGTTATTAAAGTGTTTTTAAATTAACCTGTAATCTTGCATTTGTCCGTTAAACTGGATACAAATCTGCCAACTTCTAATTAGCTGAAATTAGGGAGATAAACTGGAATATAATGCAACGTTATGGAGTTTTGGTATATATTTCATGCCATTAGTGAGAGACAGTCTAAAGTGAATTCTAATTTCTTCATAACCTTCATAAACTTGAGCAATATCTGATTTTCATTTTAAGTGCATGGTTGGATCCCCAATGTCCATGTATTTAATTTATTTTTCAGTGTGGTAAAGGAGC
>CAKALG010016484.1:0-11683 GCA_916700815.1 Helicolenus hilgendorfi
AGCCATGAGACAGTCAGGAAACGGGGAAAAAAAGGGGAAATGACATTCCAGCTAATGAGGCTGAAAATCCAGCTCGTAAAAATCGCAAAGCAAAAAACAAAAATGACTGCATCGGAGAAACACTATCAGACAAACACACACACACACACACACACACACACACACACACACACACACACACACACACACACACACACTGTATGTGAGATAAGTGCTCTTTGTCTCCCTTACAGAGGAGTGTAACAGAGCCGGGTTTTATCTCTGCAGAAAAACCAAAACAAAGAGACTCATGTGACGTGTGTGTGTGTGTGTGTGTGTGTGAGTGAGTGTGTGTGTTGGGATTACAGCATCTGGCACATATGAATGATGTGTGTGTGTTTGTGTGCGTGTGTGTGTGTTTGTGTGCGTTTGGGGAATCCAACATGAAAAGCAGCACAAGCAATCTGCCACCGATGGAGAGACGTAGAGGGAGAACCGAGACCCCCCGACTCTCGTTCTCTCTCTTTCATCATCAGCATCCACAGAAATTCTCTTCACACACACACACACACTTTTTGACCCACATTCCCGACAACCCCCGCTCCCTCACTCCTTTGCCCCCCCCCTGGATGCCTCTCAAGTGCATTGTGGGTAGTCCAGAGGAGGAAACTTCAAAGGGCGAGCAAGGGGGGGAGCCAACAGGCGACAAGGTCTAATTACTGGGCTAATAATTACACACACCTTCCTACCTCTAGTCCTTCCTTCCTTCCTCGTTCCCTCCTTTTTCTGCTTCTTTCCCAACGCCAATATCAGAATGAGGTAATGAAACTGTGGAAAATGTGACTTCTCATCCGATCTCAGAGATGTGGGAGAAAGTGTGAATGTGAGGGGGGAAGAGTGGGAGGAGGAAGAGGAAGAGGACGATGGAGAGACGGAATAGGAGAGAGAAAACTGAGTTTATTTCAGCGAGCGGAGCCATAATGGAGTCTTTGTGTTTGGTTAAGAGCCATGAAATCACCAGTGTGACTGCAGGCATGTACAGTGCTGCTCAGAGAGAGAGAGAGAGAGAGAGAGACAGAGGGGGTGGTGATTCGGTTTGGTTTCAGTGGCTAGTTTTTGTGTTAATAGCAGATTTGGGAATTAAAAGCATGAACTTCTTTTAGTTGACTAATCAAGTGTTAAGTGTTCCCCGAATCCAGCGGGCCATAAAGTTCATGTTCCCTTTGTAATTATTCATTAAATGGATGTTTTCAAAATTGAATTAGTTGTCAAGATAAAGTGCTCCCCCAAACCCAACGTTCCAAACACCGAGCATCAAGCTGTGGTGCTAAGATCTAAATAGGCCTAGTTGTCTTGCGAAGGGCTGAACCTCAATACAACTGAGATTAACCAAAAATGCATGAAGTAAAGTGTTAAGTATCAAAAGTTGGTGTCAAATGATGGTCAGATTCTTAGGCTAAATTTACACGTACCAGTATATTATATCTGGATCAAATGTAGATGCATTTTAATACACTTTTGTTTACTCTTCGGTCACAGATCACTAATTTTTTTGCCAAAAAAACGGCAATTATGACATCAACCATGGAAGAAACAACCACTGTTGCTGCTCTGTACATGTTGTGGAAGTCCCAGATGTGTCAGAAAACCAAACGCCGTCGCGTCTGGGTTCATAACGTCACCCGGCGGCGAGCTGTATTCACATTCAGCGCCATAGCACTGACTGTTTCTGGCAAGCCACACGTTGCTGCTGCTGCAAGCATATTTACAAAAATATCAAACTTTTCCTTTTCCAAATGTTGTCTGACATTCTAAAATCATGATCGAATGTTGCCCTCAGCTTTATTTGAAACCGGCTTATGTCTTCCACACCAGATCCAGCATGTCATGCATTACGCAGCTTAATTCCTACGCGGGAATGGCGGGCTCTACCAATAACTACTATATAAAGAGGCAGCAACATACTACAGATTCCATTGAATGGCAGCCATACATTTGATCAAATGTTGGGTTTGATATAATAAAAATCTTAAAGGGTTAAAACCAAACCAGCAACCAAGCATGTGAGAGTCAAAATCTGACCAAGTATCAAGTGGTCCTCAAATGCAATCAGCTGTTTGTTCCCCCAAATCGAAGCGGTGTTTGTTCCCTAAATCCATACTGTTTATATAAAAAGAGATTTGTGTGTGGTTTCATATTAGTATAGAAATGAATAATAACAGACACCCTAACCTTCTGACCACAGTATTCAAAGCCCCCACTCATGCACAAACACCGATACCATTATCGGAAATAACATCTTATCAAAAAAAACATTCTCTTTAACACTTCTGACAGTTACAAAAAAAGTTTCTAAAACTGACGGGGAGGAGAAGCAAAACAAAGAACAGAGGGAGAGTTGAGAGAACAGTCAGCACTTCTCAAAAAGGAACACAACAGATAAGCGTTGTTAAAACCTCAAAATAGATCCGCTCGTATCGGAATCATAAACACTTTAAAATAGACAGAATCATCCCTTTCCTTTTGGACATGAGGGCGCTGGGACAGAGCAAACCCTGAAGGGGAGAATGAGCTCACATGTTAAAGAAGAGATCTAAGTTTTTTTGTGTAGTATTTGTGGTTCCATCCTTAATGCGTATTGCGTCACAACGCCCTGTAGTGTTTCTGCACAGTCTTGTTTTTGACTCAGGTTTTTCTTGTTTTTGACAAGATGATTGCAGGTCGGTGATCGAGTGGAAAATTTGGCAATTATTACCAGACGCGACGCTGGTATTGTTTCCACCGTGTGAGTCTATGTGTGTGTCATCGCGGCAAAATGTGGTCCTGGAGACTCGTACTGTATCGGTAACTACCACCGAGGCGGTTTTGGAGTACTTTGCCAGGTGTTTATACGTCTCTCTGTGGAAAGGTTTTGTCACCATGATGGCATCAAAATCATGCAAGATGCAGTCACAAAATCCTACAGGTGTGTAGTTGAGATGAAAATGAAAGTTCAAAGACGGGTGTCTTGGGAGGAAGGGCCGCCGGAAGTTAGGCGGGTACCAGACAGCAGCGTAAATGACAGAACTTTAGAGGATAAGGCTGGTGATATCCTATAGTTTTCTAATTGTCATTCCACAAAAAGACCAAAATCAATCATGAACTGATCTCACCAACAAGTGTTGCTTGTGTAGACAAAATGTAATTTCCCGTGGAACAATAAAGACTACCTTCCTTGATAAAAGCCTGATATACAGTGTTCCACAGAGCTTCATTGTTGTCTAGAAACTATTAAAATGAGTCACACCACTGCACTGAGTGACATGTTCCTTCATTTCAATAAACATTGGCACCGTAGTTTAGTTTTAAGTCAGTCCCACATACACCGTCCTGCTGCTTGAAACACTCGCTAATGCTGCATCAAATTGCGTATTCATCCGTGTCCTGGATGTTTGAGTAACATCTGTTAAAAACTACAGTGGCCAGTATTTTTTAGGATATTAATGAGCCTTTTTCAAGAATGAAACTATATATTTGTGAACTGTTTTTAAAGTTTTAAGCCTTCTATAGGAAAGAATAAGCTACAGACACAGCACGAAAGTCAGAAAGTATTGACAGACGAACTTATGCATTGTTGGTTTTGGTCTTTTTATGGTGACAATAACAACAATATAGGATAACACCAGCCTTATCATTTAATTCATCGTGAAGGCAACAAAAAATATCTAGAATCATCCTCCAACCTTTGGCAGCGGCCGCACAGCTCCACGCCAAAACATCCTCCGCATCGTCACTATTATCCAATAACAAATTGTTTTCAATCGTGTAATAATTCAATTGTCAGGTGTCCTTCATCTGTAAATGTCTCATTGATCCCGATTACTCCCACAGTCACAGCCTGCTCGCTGCCCACACGCACACGCCGCAGAATGGAAATCACGGTCTTATTTAAAACATGCTAATCAAAGCAGGTTTAGATGTAAAACTAGTTAAACTACATCAGAGCAGGAAAAAAGCCTAGAAGGCGAAATCTGAACTCACGCAGGTGCTCGCCTTTGATTTTCTTGCTCATTTACAAATGTCTGATTTAAGGATCACAGGCGACTATCATGTTAGCACTGCCTCGGGTCACACTCACATCATTGCAATCATATAGAGATCACACATTCGGGGAGTTTCCCCTCATAATGAAGGTATACGTTACAATCAAAGCGCTGCTGTCTGACCTACATGATATACACCACCACAAAGACTTCAAAGACCAGGAGCCCCAAAGGGTGTCACCTCGCTTAAGCCTACAGGGTGGATGAATCCCTGCATCTGATATCTTTGACTGCTTAAATGAACCATCTCTGGGTAGTTTCACAAGGACTGTGCTTTCTGCTGATTCCATGCATTTTAGCTCTGTAGATGGTTTTCCAGTTTTTAATCCAATATGAGATTGGAATGTTCCAGTTAGTGCTGGGCGATATGGAGAAAATCAAACATCCCGATCAAGGTCTGAAATTAGCACCCGCCAATAAATTGTTGGCAGTGGCGGGTGAAATCATCAGGACATCTGCCACTTTGGCAGGCGGGGAAAATGCTAGAGGAATAGAGAACAGTAGTTGTCCACTTTCTTGGCATCTCATTCCTCAGTGAATTTTCTTTTTGATGCTACGACAGTTATGATGCACTATGACGCATACGCACACTGTATCATGTTTCAGTTTGTTTGGGACCAAAGCCACGTCGGAGAGAAAAAAAGTTTTCAACAGCGTGGCGTTCCCTGATAAATCTGTGCTGAAATCAGCAGGATGAGTGTTCGTAACGTTAGCTGTTAGCAGTCGGTGGGCAGCACAGTCCTGCTTGGATAAATAGCGGAGCTACGAACGTTAACGGAGGTGCCATTGAGTTATTATTATGAGATGTTAACGGTCTGCTCAGCAAAATGACCATTGGGTGAAGGTAAATCACAACGTTATCATGATGCGTTCAAATGTAATCTCGTAAAATGTAGTTTTTGGCGAGAAACTTGAATAAATCTAGTTGTTTGAATGAGATGTTTTCACGTCAATATAAAATAGATAATACAGAGGGGATTATGAGCTGTTTAACTTCCTAACAATTTACAAGATTTTTTTTTTAATCAAAGCAAATATTTAAATAATCATAATCCTTTGAATTGTGTGTTTTTATGCAAACAACCACTATAGATGACAATAACAGAGTACAGTACAGTACTGTGTACAGTAGGCTACCCTCCCTGCCCCAGAAAATAGGTATTTTTGGACCTGCAGTGCATGTTTTTATACTTTGACATGCTGGGGGATTCTCAGTTTTGTTAAGTTGTGTTAATGGAAACATTACTACCCAAAACAGTCAGTCCTGTACGATTCAAAAACCCTTGCATATAATGTAATTTTCTTAATGATATGCTGTTTGGAGTGATTTTCAGTATAATAAATGCTGAAAAATAAGTGTGCAGTATGTTTTCTATAAATGAATCAGGTGATAAAATAGCAGTTACGTCTGACAGAGTTTGTTTGGTCACCGGCAACAATCTGGGTTTCTCATGTGGCCCCCCCAGGAAAAATAATTGCCCACCGCTAGTCATAATGGTGGTACTTGGAGAGTCAAATATTTCCTGAGGTTGGTACGTGGTGTAAAAAGTTCGAGAACCACTGATTATGATTGTGTTCATGTGGGTGTTTTCACACCCAAAATATCTTCGGCCTCATATCAAAACTATTAGCACTTTCATCGCCCTTCAAGCCCCCATTTCAGCTGAACCCTGCCGGGTACAGTCACAAGCATGTGTTTGTGCAGCTATGAGAGCGCACACAAACAGAGCATCAGTGCCGCTGCCCGGTGCAGTGGGCGCTTTCCACTGAAAGACCCTTTGTTTAGCTCGAGAGAGACTAAAAAAGAGCTTCAGCATGACTGACCCAGAGGGGTGAGCTGAAAAAAAAAACCTGTGTGTGTCTCTAAGAACACAAAAGGCTACAATGTTAATATTAATAGGAAATTATTACCAATAGCCGTACGTGAAAACATGCCTTAGGGCGAAAAAAGAGATGAAGAATGAGAAGAGGAACAAGTGGGAGCAGTTTCATGAGCTTTCATGGGAAATACTTAACAAGAAGTGAGACTTTGAGGCTTATTGGTCAACAACAGACACCAGGATGTGGAGTTGAACTGCTACTGTAGCAGCTGCGAATCTAAACGGTCTGCAATCTGTTCTGCAATGCAATTAATCTACATCAATAAACATCAGAGTCACGCTACAGTAACCACAAGCAACAACAGGGTGTTCCTGTTTTCCCATGTGTGAAAACTGCATTTCAAATGTTGTTGTTTTTTTGATCCACCGTGGGTCTTATTTGCCTAATCTTCACGGTTCTTCAGATGAGGTGGAAACGCAAACAGGAGTACACAAAAGTGATGTTAAATTCTTAGTTTAGTTCCTCTGGTTGCATAGTTCTTGGAACTTTTTGGTCAGAAATTTCCGTAAAGGCTGTTACACACCAGCGAAGTCTTTTTTTTAAAATCACACGTCAATATATTTTTTCAAACTGTTATTTTTGTCATGGATACTTTCACACAGAACACAAATATTACATGGCAAAAAAAGCGTTATTTTTTTCATAACCAAGTCTATTTACTGAGCTTTCGCACCACGAATAAAGGCATTAACCAATGACGTTGTGCAGAACCGGTTTAGTTGCACCAACATTTATGAAACAACAAAACAGAGGCTCCGTTGTCCGAACCAGGACACAAACTGTATTACTCCTTTCAACCTTGACAAAAGACCAGAACCACTCCTTCCGTTCTTACCTTTCACAATAAAAGCCCTATAATAATATTTCGCAGGCGAGTATTTCGCATTTTCATATCATTTATTCGTCACGGCCTCGGTGTATTAAAGCTGTTGAAGCTGTTTAAGTCTGCTGATGTTTAGCAGACACAATGTTTACCATCTTAGTTTTGCACATTAGCATGCCAGTATATGCCAATTAGCAGTAAAATAAAGTACAGGTGATGTTGATGGGATTGTCCTTAGTTTTGCAGATATTTGGTCATAAAATTATTGGGACTTTTTAAGACTTTTAAACTGAGGCAAATATGACCTGACGCTGACATTAGATGGAATGTGAAGGGATCGTCAAAGTCATCAGGATTCATCTTCTGGGAACAATTAATGTCTTGTACTACAACCATTCATGGCAACCATTGTTGTGACTGTAACATTGCCATCACTACAGCCAAGTCACATGCATGGCTCAAAAGAACAAGTCTGAGCCCGCGGTACTTTCCGGAAAATGGTGGATTGAGTTGGAAGTGAATCTGCTGCCTCAAGTGAAAGAGTTTAGGTATATCAGGGTGTTGTGTTGGAGGCAGTGTAAGACGGAGCATGAGAATGAGAGGCAGATAGGTGTGACATCAGCAGTAATGCAGGTGATGAACCCGAGCCTGAAGCTCTCAATTTCAACACTTGATCCATGTTCCATCCCTAACCTGTGGTTTTAGGTAATGGCCTAACAAATGAGACCACAGACACAAGAGAGAGAAATTAGTTTTCTTCGCAAGCTCAGCCAGTTGGCAACTTGCGAGTCTGAGAAGTGAAGCCAATGAGAAAGTGCCTTAAACTTGCATTCTTTCTAACAGCCAGCAGGGGGCGACTCCTAAAAATAAATCTGATTGTATAGAAGTCTATGAGAAAATGAGCCTACTTCTCACTTGATTTATTACCTCAGTTAACATGGTAAACATGAGTTTATGGTCTCAATTGCTAGTTTCAAGTCTTCTTCAATACAGCATGATGTTCATTTAGTAAATTATGGTCCCATTTAGAGTCAAATAGACCATAAAGCAGGGGATGCTTTAGGGCGTGGCTACCTTGTGATTGACAGGTCGCTACCACGGTGTTCTCCGGTCTGAGAGTTGTCTTTGTTTTTATCTTTGAACTTTAACCCTTTCACAGTGTGTTTCCAGTTCATGAAAGTTAATTGTAACATATTGATTGCCTAAAAATGTTCGGTTGTACTTGAATCCACCATCTCGTGTCACTTCCGGTTGCAAAAAAACAACAACAAGATGGCAACGGTCAAAACAACAAGATGGCGTTTGCCAAAATATCACACTTGAGGCTTCAGAACGGCAGTCCACAAAACAATGGGTGACCGCACGGTGACTACGTCCACTTGTTATTCACAATCTCTAGGCTCAGCCTTAGGAAAAGCCTGGACATCCATCAAGAAGGCCCTTGGAGAAGAAAGAATCCAGTTGAGATGGTTTGGGAAAGTAATTAGCATGCACCAAAACACCTCGCTGTGGAAGTTTTCCAAGCATGTCCAACTGTGAGGAGGCCCCGGGGTAGTCCCAGAGCAGGAGAAGGGATAATATATCCCACCTGGGGCTCCTCGGATCCCCCATGAAAAGCTAGAAGAAAGGTCAAGGGGCTACCTCGCTTAGCCGGCTGCCAACGCTACCCAGATTCAGACGTAAACAGATGGGATGGTATAGAACACAAGAACACAAGGAACAGGGGGATCTATTGGCATAAATGGAATTTAATAATCATCAGTATGTTTTCTTTGGTGCCGTTTATATCTGCATGTTTCTACAGTAGTCCAGAACGTGCAAACCAAACACTGGCTCTAGAGGGGCCACACTGGAGATGTTTCAGTTGGTTGCAATCCGAAATCTCACCGCTAGAACGTTTTCAAAACAGTACAAATAATCTACCGAGGACAGACATAAACAAAAACACGATGCAAGAAGAAGAACAAGAAGAAGGGTTTAATGGGCGAGATGGAAAGAATGAAGATAAAGATTGAGGGGAGGAAGGGCGAGCTGTCGGGGAGACGTTATTTTTAGGTATGAAGGCTGCAGTGTCTCCCAGTTGAATACACACACACACACAAACAAATGTAAACACAGCACGTGGCGCACCATTACCCCTTCGCTGTCTTGCCACATGACAAACACAAACACAAAGCCCACAGGCCACAAAACATACAGGGATCTCAGCTGACACACACACACACACACACACACACACACACACACACACTGAGGTTTGACTACGTGCCCAGACACTCCAGTGTCATCTGTTTGCATCTTTTTGAGGAGGGTGAGGCTAAAAAGAAACAATCCCACTGTGTATATATAAATATATATAGGTGCAACTGTGGGTGTGTTTGTTTGTGTACGTGTGTTTGTGTGACGGGGGGGGGGGGTTAGCTTGAGGTCATGCCAAAGGCAATGCACTTCATCCATCTCCAATTACAAAACAGAGATTGTGTGCAGGATAGATGATCCTCTTATCAGTTGTTCACACCGGCGTTGAAATCAATCCACACACACACTTAGGTAGGATGTTGAGCTCTCAGCAGCAGGTAGACTGCTCTACTGCAATGGAGGCGAATAGCTAGCACGGAACTAGAGAAGACTGAAAAAGACCACACAGAGAAGCCACATTTTTTTTTTTTAAAGTTACTGTGTATGTGAAAGGTTCATCATGGTGATAAACCCACAATGAGTTATCACACCACTCTGCAGTTTCCTGCAGCTCTACAGAGCTGTAATTTCTCTATAACAGACCGTTGATATGTTGGACTCTGGCGGACCATTTTTGTGTCAAAATAAGGATTTCTTAAGTAAGTAGACGGGTAATAAGCGGGATAATGTACAGCTAGCTGGTCATTGTTGTGAAAGAATCCCCTTCAGGGCTGCAGCATCGCCGGGATTGTCGGGATTCTTTCACAACAATGACCGGCTCGCTGTACATTATCCCTTACTTTAAAACTTCATAACTTCATATGTTGTGTTTACAGCTTGTTGTGCTACCCCCATGTGGCCCAAAAAAAACAATCAAGACAGCTTTAAAGATTGCCAAAAGCTTTCTCAAAAGTTACAAGGGGATATACATCATGGAAAAACTCACTTTTTCAGTGTTTGTGCACACACATTGGGGTATCTAGAGTGCCTACTAACCCACAAACTGTGAAATAAAACAACAAGGGTCTTAAAGAGACATGCGCTAAAACAGAGCGTTTCAGACAGAAGGTGAATACAGGTATATTCAGACACACAGTAGGAGAAAAATAATGTGTTTTTTCAACATTAAAGCATGTAAACATGTTCCAGTAGAAACCCCAGATACAAGCATGAACCTGAAAATGAGCATGATATGTCTCCTTTAAGAAAGTAATAAAGATAATTGATCTCAATCAATTAGCTTTGTTTTTTTTTCCGAATGGTTGTTTTGCTTTTAAAATACAAGTAAAAGCAGGTTCTGTGACTAACTAGGACACAAATATTTAGGATGCTATTCCGTGACTGTTAGCTATCTGCTGTTGTGAGATCATGCCGTTCCCTCTTGCGTTCATATACAGTCACTGTGTTGTTTGTGATGTAGTGAAAGTGGTTGTTATCTGGCGCTGTCTGCTACATATGAGAGGCAGTTTTATTGCACATGAATGATGTTCTTGTTGCCCTGTTAACCTCAATGTATGACTGACTGTATAAACAAGTGGTTTGCCGTCACTGACTGTGTGCATAGCTGCATAATGTGTCCAAGTTTGTCGCTGTACAAAACTGCCAACTGCAGCTTCACTTGTGTCTGACTGGATTGTATGGCTCTCCATGAAATCTAAGGATGTTGATATGGCCCTCAGAAGAACGAACCAGACAGCAGTGAAAAATATTTTGTCAGGAAACCATTAACCACCTGCTGTTAACCCCGTCTTTGCTCCTCCAGCCACAATGATCCGCTGCTGCTACAGCACACATATACAATGTCCCCCCCGCTGTGTTTGTGAAATCAACACCATCCTCCTCTGGTCTGTCTGTTGCATAACGGCCGTCTGTCTCATTACATCCACACCAGACTAACGAGGGTTAACGAGAAGCTTCCGGTCTGTCCAACACACACACACACACACACACAGGCTTGATGAACACAACATACAAGAATGTGCGTTTTCCTGTCTGGGATGTTTGGTTGGTGAATCCAAAACACACAGCTGGAGATGGCACATTCCAGTGGAGAGAGATGGGAAACTGTAGGTCACACACACACACACACACAAGATGTGTTCCCACTGAGAGTGTATCATGCAAATTACGTTGTACTGAATTACTAGTACATTACACCTTTTCAAAATAAAATACATGGCTCCTACATCCCTATTCCTGCAGAAATGTCTCTTTTACTGACTTAAAAAAAGCCCATGAATGGAGCATATTCAGCCAAATATTGGCACCTTTCAATGCTTTCAATTTGGAAAGCTGCATGGGAAAAAACATTCAGGTTTTTGTTGAAGTTCCTGGGCAGAGACGTCCAAATAAGTGACCTTTTGCTTCTAGTTGAGGTCATCCACATGCAAAGTTGCCAAATGCAGCTTTAAAATCAGATCAATTCAACAACAGCTACGGTCGCCCACACCTAACAACTCAACAACAAAAGCAACGCTCAACCGCAGAGAGATTTCTAAGGATGTCAGGTTGTCTTACACAACAGGACTTTAACCTCCCTCCCTCTATTATCACCTCTCCTCCTCCTCTTCTGTCTGTTTTACGGCTTCCCATCGTGCATCCTCTTTCTCACGCCCCACCACTCCCGTGAACACACAGTCTCCAAATCATCTCCATTCACCCCGAGGCCTTTGGGGAACAGGTGTTCACTCCCCGAGGTGCCACGTTTTGTGTGGATATGTGTGTGCTGCTCACGCCGCCC
>CAKALG010016485.1:0-16208 GCA_916700815.1 Helicolenus hilgendorfi
GACGGAAAGCAAGTGGGACGCGCTCAGGCCTCAAACAGATAAACGACTCCACCGCACCATGGAGGCAGCCATTGTTCTGCTCCGGACCATTGCTTTCCTCCCTCCCTGAATAGCTGGGTGGTGGGGAGGGGGTGGGCTATTATCTGTGGGTGGCAGTGGAAATAGACATGTACAGTGTGAGCACACACAAGGACGAGAGTGTGTGTATGTGTGAGCATGTATGTACGTTGTAATTTTCTTCTGACAAGCTGGAGAATAAGTCGTCAAAGTAAATTGGAGTGACTGGCAACCCATTTCCTGCAGAGGGAGGAAGAAGAGGAGGATGGGGCTGGAAACAAGAAGGCAATGAGAGATGAAGGGAAGGTTAGAAGAGAGAGGAGACAAGAAAGTATAAGAGAAAAAATAAAGCAAAGCAGGAAGTGAAGATGTAGCAGGAAATAAAAGGAAAGGCGCAGAGCAGGAAGAGGAGAGAAGTGAAAAGACAGGAGAGCAGTGACTACCTCTGAAAGGTCAGTGTCTCCTCTCTTCATTTGTCTGTCTGATTGAACTTGCCAATTAGCCGCGGAGCGCTACACTCTGCACCTTGGATGGGAAGCAACCCTAATGGGGTGGGAGGGTAGATGGAGACAGACTGGAGGAGAGAGAGTATTTGAATAGTGCATTGTTTGCGATTCCACTTTATTTCAGTTATTCAGCAAAATGCTTGTCTGACAATCACTCAAATTGGAATTGAGACGGATTTGATTGAGACTAGTTTGGAGTGAAGTGGACTAAATGCAAAAGAGAAAACAGGCGGAGAAATGAAAAACAGACAGAGAGGGAGAGTGAGAGAGAGAGGCTACCCAGGTCTTCCAAACACTGACAGGGAGATGGACAGGAGATCGATGATGAGAGGATATAGTCTGACGACGCAAATTGGCACGAGGAAGACGGAAGGAAGGAAATGAGGAAGAGACATGACAGAGCAGAATGTAAAACAGAGAGACAAAGAGCTCAAGGTCTGACTGATGTGGATCAACATTTCTGGAGCGCAGCCACCGGGAGCTAATATTGTGTACACACACTGACTACATTTAAATGCAATTCTTTTAATTCTGTCAGGATGTATAAGCCTCTAAAGAAGTGTTTTGTCCAATACAGAGCTCTCCAACTCTCCATACGACTCTTTCAAGGTTGACAGCTCCTTAAAGAACAATGCAAGCCTTTAAAAACGGAAGCTATTAACAGCAGCTACTTTCATTTCTAACTCTACTCAGGCTTTTAATTGTGTTTTTGTCTTGTTTCAAGCACATCTAACACATCAGCCATGGTTTTTACAAGAGTTCAGGCCAGTATTCAACAAGCGTGCAGGGAGAAATCTATTGTATACGAGCGAGACAAAGTACTTTATCCCCCCCAACAGCAGCCAGTAACACAGAATGTAATGCAGCCAAGAGACAAAGGATGTCTTCAGATAGGAGGCGGATGTCTAACTTGATATGGAGTGGAGAAACTCTTAATCTCTGGCTCTTAGTATCACTGAAGACAACCTGTTCTCACTCCCAATCCGTCAAATACTGCCGTTTGGTAAGTGCTAAAGTAACCTTTTTAATACGGCAACAAATTGGTCAAACTTAAATGGGAATTAAAGTATAATGTATATAAGGTAACTTAAACGTGAATTAAAATTCCAGTATATAATGTGTATATGGTATACAAACTAAATTGAATAGATCGGCCCCATTGTCAGCGATACCCGATCCAGCTATTTGAGTCAGTATCGGCCTGATATCCACCCCGGTATCGGTACATCCCTAATTATAATATAATTATTTAACTAGCAATAATAATGGTCCAAAATGATGTAAAATTGCATAGTTTTAAGTCAAAAACATTCAAATTTTCAAAACCAATATCCCAGTACCTTTAATTCACTGTATAAATTCATAATGTGTCTCTGTATAATATGTAGGATCATCTTGACTGGGATAGTGCTCCTAAAACCTGAATGAATAGCTCACCCACCTCAAACATGCCTGTCTGGCTGGCTGCTGTTAATTCCAGTCTATAGACATCCTATAATACATTATAGAGTGATGCTACAAATAACACAGGAAAGCACTTTATATATTAATACTATATACGAACGCACCACCTTAACTTTATAATGTTCCAGTTGGAATATTATAGGCCTACTAGAGAAGATGAATAACCCAGGTATAATAATATAGCAATAAAATCACAGCTGATTATGACTGACACAGTATAACATGCTTAGAGAAATAATGCATTAATAGGAATAAGTCAACAGACATTGCTGACACCGGCCGATATACACACCAACATGTGAATAACAGGAGTACTGGTGCTTACGTTTTCCACTTCAAGCACTGGTTACAATGTTTGATTTGTCATAATAATGTGAAAATATCTTTCTATAACATGGAGATATCTTAAAGTTATAATGTGAAAAACACCTTGTTGTGACATTATAACATGATACTGATGCGTTTATCTTTTTGCGGCGTGACAGCAACACGCTTCCAGATCAGACAATAAGAGACAGAGAACAAGGAAGAGACAGAGAGAGCGAGAGAGAGCGAGAGAGAGAGAGAGAGAGAGAGAGAGAGAGAGAGACAGAGAGAGGGATGAGGAAAGTTGGAGCAGAAAATAAGATTCAGCAAGTCATCTGTTTCCTTCTTTCATTAAACCATCCATCCTCCACCCGTTCCCCACTTCTCAGTCATTGGATACTGTGTAACACAAATACAAACACACACACACACGCACACACACCCACGAGAAGTCATTGATGGGCACTAAGCATCGCTGTGATCTCTCAGTCAGTGATATCGATCTACCCCAACTGGCAGCCTCTCCCTCGCTCTCTGGCTCTGACACACACACCCCCACACACACACTGACACACTGATAGGAAGATGGCGATGACAATGACGGAGCAGACTCATCCCGTTGCGGCTGCTGTGGAGAACAACTGGCTGGCAGATAGTTCGGTGACATATGTTGTTGTGTGTGTGTCTGCACGCATGGCTGCATGTTAGCTACAGCTCCGGGGTTCTATGTGCAAATACAGGCAGCTTTACGGGCGATACTCTGCTCCTACAATGAGTTGATATCCAAACGCAGACAATGAAACACATTCCTTTTTTTAATCTTTTCAATTTCCCTCTGCCTGTACATGAACGTATTACAGCAATTAAAAAGCATGCCCCCTCTCCCTCGCCCTCGCTCTCTTCCTCTATATTGAACATGACTGTATAGCAGTAATTAAGAGTGTGTTGTGTTACACACCACTGCTAATCCTGCAGAGCCAACTCAATCCACTGTGTTAGCAGATTACCGCTCACGGCATGGGCTCTTGTTATCGTACTTCCGTGCACACACACTCGCGCGCACACACACACACACCGCAGGCTCCCAAAAATACACACACAATGAATTGTTTATGTGCCAAAGTGGGACTGCATCTTCTATGACACCTTCAGGCGTTTTTTTTTGTGTCTGCAATTAGATTACCCTGACTATGCAATTTAGGATGACAAGTGTTCCCTAAATCTTTGTGAGTATATCCATTGTGTGTGATGCCCGAGTTTGCGTGTTAACTTGCTTACTCATTTGTGTGGAGCTGGCAGTGCTGCTTCACAGGCGCCTCTGGCACTATAAGGGCCCGGGTTGTCACTCTTTTCATGTTAAAGGCCTCACACACACATGTTTGATGTGTGACTGGCATCCCAACGGAAATGACAGAATAATCAGTCCTTTCAGCAACTACACAATAATAACAAAGCTTTGCGTTTAATATAATGAAGCCCTATAGCTATAGAAAGTTTGCTAGTTGTCCAACTAGAACAAAGGAGACAAGAATGTGGTGTTGTTGCAGACACAAAGTCTGCAGAGGGAGGAGGATTGGGTCGTCGGACTAACACAGTCAAACATTACAAAACAAAACCATTTTCTCATCTGACACCACAACAGTTGATGTTTGATAAGGTTTAGGTAGAAAACAACTTGGTTAGGTTTGGGTTAAAATACAGTAAGCAGTTGGTTAAGGTAAGAGTTGTTGCGGTTAAACTTAGTTCTTAGTTAAGGGTCAGCCCAGTCGCAGAGCAGTGCGTGAAATAAATCACAAAATTGAATGTGTTGATGTGTGAACATAGACACAAATCGTTGTGATAGTCAGCATGAAATCCATTACTATGTAATCCATGTAATTGTGAACTGGGAAGTATAAAAAGTGACGAATGCTGGTAAGGAGGAGGTCGGGGCGGATGGTGTTCGTGTCCTGTGTGAAACCACAGGTCAAAGTTGATTTATTTATCTCCTAATTTCCGTACATAAGTTACAACACTTCCAAAGTTATTTTAACCCAAACCACAACTTTTTCCTAAACCTTACTAAGTAGTTTTGTTGCCTAAACCCATCCTAAAGTCGATCTTTTCCTAAACTTAACTAAGTAGTTTAATTTTGAAAAGACTGGAACAGAAAGTGAAACGTGCGTCATGTGTTGCTGGATATTTGTAGGAAAAAATAGGGCCACTGACCAAGCGGCGGTATTTGACAAGTTGGGAGTGGGAACGTGTTGACATATGTTGTTGTTTGGCATTTGCTGAACCAACTCATGCTGTCGTTTTCAAAGTAAGGTATCATTTCGATATCATATTTGGTACAGATAATATGAAATAAAGAAAAAAAAATAAAGAAATTCAAACGATATCGACCTTAGTTTGGAAACATTTTAACACATTTTCATTTTGGTTGTTATGACTCTGGGTTGCCTTTTGAAATCCATTGCAACTACTGTGAATCCAAGCGAACAAAAGCCTCCATTCTCCAGGAAGCAGCAAGCTCCAAATGTTCAGACCCCCTTTCAAATCCCACAGATGGAGAGGATTTGACGCTCAAAAGATTTTGAGTGAAGTATTCCTTTAAGGACGGCTGGAATCTCTAAATAGTCCTCAGGCTCATGTCTCAGTTACCATCAGTGCATTGTCCACGTAACCTTCATGATATTACCTGTCCTCCTGCCTGGCGTAATACAGGTAATGTGTTAAAATCGGCGAGTGTGTGTAGTACACACTGTGCTGGAGAGGAAAGTACTGTATAAACCGATTTTTCTCTGTCACCGTTTTGTTCGCATGAAAGGGGGGAAAAACAGATCTTGAAATAAAAGCACTGCATCACTTGAGCATACTTGCTCCCTCTGTTGAGTTAAAGAAATGTCAATACATTTGAGAAAGTCACTCAGGAGTTCAGCTGAGTCAAGTTAGCTTTGCAAACACACTCTGGCTCTGGAAATTCACGGCAGGATTTCACTGATAAAAGTCCTGCACTGTGGCCTGTTGTAACTGGCAGCCCCGAGCCACCTTCACCTAGTAAACCCTCAGCTGCTTGTGATATTGTCTGTCTTGGAATCCCAGTGTCTCCTACATAATAACAGCCTTGTTGTTGCCCACCTTACAACGCAGGGTTTGAGAGAGTTTTGTAAGAATCTCAAATCACAGCATTGAGCTGTAGACCAAGACTTCAAATGAGGCTGTGATATAAAAAAAAAAACTCATAACTGGAGCTGCAAGATGCTTTTTACATGAATGAACTGACCTTTAAGTTTGATTAAGTATAAATAGAACGTCAGGCTGTCTTTGTGTGCTATGTTACCATCCAGTCAAAAATAAATTATGTAAATGGACAGAATGAGTCATTGTTGGTAATTTTATAGGCAGAAGTGCGTTGTGTAACTGATGTAGAAACAAAAAGGAAAACATTGTCCAGTGGTATTTCAAACAGATTGCCAGACCAGAACACTGATATTGGACGATTCTGCAAAACGCCAAATTACATTCAATGCCAGTGTTTTTGAAATTCTCGCTCTCTACAATATCTGCACATGGAAAATATGGTTATAGTTCATGAAAAAGTGAAGGTTAATGGCTTGCGACAGGACGCAATCTCCGGTCTCCACTCTCATCCATCACCCTGACCACACTTACTTTCTACCATGCGACGTTAAGGACATACTGTACTACCTCCTGCATTGGCAAAGAGCGTTGCCATTAGATGTAAAATGGACGTAATTCCTCGCCACTGGGTTCGGTATTGAAATGGCTGGCTGATGAGGTACTTCCTTAACTTCTCTTTTCACTTCTTTTCACTTACTTTTCATCATGGCACTGTACCAGCTTTGCAGTGGAGAAATACCCCCTTTCTCAGTGTATGAAACACTTCAGTAATTTTAAAGGAAGAGTCACACAGGATTAGTTGTGGAGCACAGATCAGCTGCAGGAGGAACTGAAGGGAGTTTGGGAACTGACATCTCCACAATCACTTCTGCTCTGCAAATTACACTACGGTCACGTGTATAAAGTAGGGCTTTCAATCAATTAAAATATTTAATCGCGATTTATCGCAAATTAATCAAACATTTCTTACGTGTTCAAAATGTGGAACGGGAGATTTTCAAGTATTTAATACTCTTATCAACATGGGAGTGGGCAAATGTGCTTGAATTATGCAAATGTGTGTATATATTTACTATTGGAAATCAATTAACAACTCAAATCAATGACAAATATTGTTCAGAAACCCTCACAGGTACTGTATTTAGCATAAAAAAACATGCCCAAATCATAACAAGGCAAATTGCAGCCGAAGAGGCAACAACAGCTGTCAGTGTGTCATGAGCTGACTTGACTATGACTTGCCCCAAACTGCATGTGATTATCATAAAGTGGGCATGTCTGTGAAGGGGAGACTCTTGTCCATCGAACCCATTTTCATTTACATAACTTGAGGTGAGAAGCCTCAGTATGCTGTTCTCTGCAGCACAAATACATAAAGGGACAACACCAGACAAGTACATAAAGGTACAGCAGCAGACAATGATGGTAATGCATGTCAGTGGTATGTGATGAGGGAGGAGTCCTGATGGCTAAGGGAAAAAAAGCCAATTTTCATTGGCTTCCAATAGCACTGAACCTGTATACGACACACGCACCTGTTTTGGTATCTGCGATATGTGAAGTGCACCTGTGAGAACATAATGCTGAAAGTAGAGCACAGAATGGTATAGAGCATGAGAGGAGATGGATGTGAATTGCCTCAGAACTTCCTCCCCCAGCTCTCCATCTATTCATCCTGCTCCTGCTCTCCCAGTCCCCTCATACTGAATAACTGAAAAATCCCGCTGCTGGTGCAGTGTTGCGTAGAGGGGGACGTAGACCTTTAGACCATTTCATGTGCAATACATGATTTACATGCTTATTGTTACTATAAATATTAACGTATACTTCCCTCCTGAGCCTTTAGTCTATTCCATTTTCTCTTTGTCTTTGCATCCATCCTCACCGTCATCACTGTAATACTGTGAGACCACTACAGCTCTGACCTTTGTAGCGTTTCTATCGCTTGCTTGTACTGCTGCTATTGTGGCAGTCAGCTAAATGCGTAAAATGTAAATGGAGAGTGCTCTTGCAGATGCGGCTATTACAGAGGTCTAATTCAACTGATTTGCTGCTGCACTCTACCCTCCGTGGAGCCGCTACAAGCTGACAGATTATTTGACAAACAACGTGGTACACGATGCCAGCTCCACTTTCTGCACTGGCCGTTAACGTAGTGGACAGATAAGAGATCTGGCACTTGTAGGACATTATTGTGTGTGTGTGTGTGTGTGTGTGTGTGTGTGTGTGTGACAGAAAGAGTGGCTTCCAATCTTTAATTCCCAACTTGTCTGTCTTTAATCAGATGAACTGACTTCCTCTGGTTCAGACAGGAAATCAATCACAGTGAAGCACACCAATCACTGTTTGAGTGAGCTGTTCTGAATGTGTGCGTGCATTTTCTATGTGCATTTTAGGGCTGCCAATCAATTAAAATATTGAATCGCTATCAATCGAATTAATGTCCATAGTTAATTAAGATTATTCGCAAATTATTCACACATTTTTTATCTGTTCAAAATTTACCTTAAAGGGAGATTTGTCAAGTATCTAATACTTTTATCAACACGGGAGTTGTAGGACAATTTGCTTGCTTTATGCAAATGTATGTATATATTTATTATTGGAAATTAATTAGAAACACAAAACAATGACAAATATTGTCCAGAAACCCTCACAGGTACTACATTTAGCATAAAAAATATGCTTAAATCATAACATGGCAAACTGCAGCCCAACAGGCAACAACAGCTGTCAGTGTGTCAGTGTGCTGACTTGACTATGACTTGCCCCAAACATGTGATTATCATAAAGTGGGCATGTCTGTAAAGGGGAGACTCGTGGGTACCCATAGAACCCTTTTTCATTCACATATCTGGAGGTCAAAGGTCAAGGCACCCCTTTGAAAATGGCCACGCCAGTTTTTCCTTGCCAAAATTTAGATTCTTTTGATTTTTTAGTTTCATTTGATACCAGCATCTTCACTCGAGCTTTAAAACTACAACATGCTACAACAAAAAATCGCAAGTTCCGTTAATGCGTTCTAGAAATCAGTGGTGTAAAAACAAATTTGCGTTATTATCCCATTAACTTTGACAGCCCTAATGCATATCTAAATAAACGTCTTTTTTTATAAATGTGACATTGCACATTCCATGTTTGTTTGAGCTTTTTGTGCTGTGTGTGTATACATTGGTCTGTTCTCGCATGCATGTGTGACTGCTGCAATTCTCTTTTGACATGTGCGTGTTTAAGTAATGTTGTGCGGAAGGGGGGGTTAGAAGACATATTCAGACACTGTCTATTGATCTGTTTGACAGTCTCCTCATGTCTTTAACACGCCGCCGGATTGCACAATCACTCACATTGATAGCATGAGCCAGAGCGAGGTAAACAGAGGAAGAATGAAATGAGTCTCCCCTGAAATAAAAAAAGTGACGCTGAAAGAATAAGTGAAGAAAAGGTGAATAAAGCAGGCATATATCAACAACTGTGGAAAAAAAAATGTAATAGGGTGGAAAGAACGGGGAGGGGAAAGGATCAGGGAGAGAAAAATGGGAACGTGATAATAATAAAAAAAACAGCTGGTGTAGACGTCGGGAGAGATAGATAGCAGTGAGGGATGGAGGTGGGTGTGTGAAACCACAGGGAGAGAAGAGAAGGAAGGGAAATTATAGGAAGAAAGGAAGTTGGGTGGATGAGGTGTGGAAAACAAATCAGAAAGTGTGTTTGTGTGCTGTTTGATGGTCTTGGAGTACACAGTAGGAACACAGACTGTATATAAGAAGTGGACAGTGACGTCACCCATTGGAGTTTTTACATTCCGGGAAAAAAAGAAGGAAATGTGTCCACGAGACAGACAGAAAAAAAAGAGATCTAGAGAAGTAACGAAGAGGAAGCAGAGCAAAAAAGAGCTCTCCTGTGTGCTCAGCATATTAGAGGAGGTGCTGCGGGCCAGCGGTTAGACAGGGGAGGTCTGACACCACACACACAAACACACACACACACACTTGCACACAGTCGTTTGATCCAAACGCGTGCACTGACCCTCCCACATGCACTCACAATTACACACACACACACACACACACACACACACACGCACACACAGAGACATTAATTGATCCCGCTGCAGCAAAAGCTGGCAGAAAGGCGAGACATGAGGAAGCTGCCCTGTGGCCTCTACCCACACACACACAAATAAATAGGCTACTCCTATTTACAACAATGCTCACTTTAATTAGGGAGCAGCTACGGAGGCAATATGATTTGAGCAACGCACGCGACCTTCACTAAGGAGTAGGAGGCACGGATGGGAGAGGTTATCAACATATTAACAGACAGTTTCTTTTAATGATGTGGTTTTCTTTGCATAAATACAATCTGATTGACTGCTACAGGCCCTTGCATATACAACCCCGTCACACACCAGTTTGTGAAATAGTCACAAAATTGAATGTATTGCTTGTGTACATAGACACAAATTTCACATTTTTTTGTGCAAGAAATCAATTTGTATGTAATCCACATAATTGTGAACTGGGATGTATAAAGTGCGACAAAAGCTGCGTAGGGAGGAAGTCGGGCTGGTTGGGCGGGTCAGGAGACTGGTGTTTGTGTCCCGTGTGAAACCACAAGTTTATTTTAACCCAAACCGCGGCCTTTTCCTAAACCTACCTCCTACTATAGTAGTAATGTTGCCTAATCCTAACCAAGTCCATCTTTTCCTAAGCACAAGTAATTTTGTTGCCTAAACCTAACCAAGTCAATCTTTTCCTAAACAAAAGTAGTTTTGTTGCCTAAACCTAACCAAGTTGATCTTTTCTTAAACCGAACTAAAAGAACAGAGTACTTTCAAACTGTGTTGGCATATACTACCAAAACATTTCATCACATTGTCCTAAGTTTGTCTTAAAGCCCTAGTCATGTAAAAAAAAAAGAAAAGGAAAAAGAAAAAAACATCCACTCAGGTGATGCCACTGCCAAAGTCTCTTGGCACATTTTCACGCTCAGTTGGTTAAAAGTAGTTATTTTGACCCCCAGAGCCATTTTCTCCTCAGATGAATTTGTTTGGACAAATGTGAGTCCAGGATACAAGACAAAGACTGCGTTTAGAAAAAGCTCAGTGTGTTTTCAAAGCAACCTTGGACCAATTTGTTCGCAGCGGAATGAGAATATATTATGAACCACATAATGGCAGTAAAAGCAATGATGCTCTACCCCTCTGATACTGATTTAATTTGATTACACCCTAAGAACGCCATTAAAAAATTCAGACCATTTAGGGAAAAGGCGGCTGTCATGTGGCTTTCTTGATAAATTTAGGCTCACTTGAGGATTTGCTGTGTGTAATGCCACCAAAACCTTTGTGCAAATGCTTGGCAGCATTTGCACAAAGCACTTTCCCTAATTTGGATCGGAGCAGACAGATAATAGGTTTGAAAATGTTCTTATTCAGGAACATCTCTGGGAAAACAAAGGTGGCAGTGAGCACTCTGTCCTAGTTAGCTTGAGTGCAATTAAACCAACAACTTCATCAAGCAGCCTGCGTCGTACCTAAGGTGATATCACTCAAGAACATTTTAGGGGCTGATTTTGAAACAGAAAATACAAGAAATATCGTATCACTCAGAGCAATCTATTTGTAATATGGAGAGCGAGCTTTTCTGGCAAGATTTCATGAACCAATTGAAGACCAATGTGTCCTCAGCCCATACTATCTTTGAAGCAATGACAGATGGTGCCAAGCGGTGAAGCCAGAAATATTCAATTATGATAAAAAAATGAAGTAGTTGGATGGTAATACAATAGATTATTATTGTTTGTTAACATATACATACACATACATAAGGCTATAAAATATGTATTATTCAATCAATGTATACATTTTTGAATACATGTTTGGTCAAAGCCAATCTGTTTCTGTTACTTTGTCAGTTCCCGTTCCCCATTGATTTATTTTCATATTCTCATTGCCAGTGTTGGCAAATACTGCTTGTTCATTGGGAATTGAACCGCTTACACTATGCCTGTAAGATACGACGAAACGAAAACAATCCGTTATCACAATAGTGGCAACACCTTGATAACAACATGAGACAGTAATTAATTTTCAGTTGTTTAATTTCCTTTTGATTGTTGTGTTCCGAGTCTGTATTCCCCATGCCGAGGCTTTATCTTCCAATTAACAATAGCGGAGCCTGGTACGAATCAGTGCCATATTTTTATCTTGGTGACCCACGTATCAAGGTTGGTTTCCATAAAACAAGATTTTTTTCCCATTCTTTATCTCCAGTTATTCAGATTCACATCACATTCTAGAGCTGAGACTCTGTGACCAGGAGCATTCCAATCTGACTTCCACTGTGAAAAACAAATTACTCCGCACTCAAAAGAAAGTTGACTTCCACACAGTACTGCCCCCATTCACCTCTGAATTTCATTCCCCACTTTAAGTATAAGCATTCATTAATCTATAAACCATGACAGCCTGTGATATACTGAAATTAATCTCCCAGTTTCTCAAATCACTGAAGTAATATAAAGGACCTCAGTCTGTAAACAGTCTGCCAGGATTGGTTCGCCCATTTTACATTAGCTTTAGCTATAAGCCGCATTCCACCACACAAACCTGCTATTTTCGGCACTGTATGTTTGTTGAGAAACTAGAACATGCAGTATCTGCAAACAGACTAATCATAGAAATGACCAGATTCACCTATTGAGGCACTAGAGATAGATTTAAAATTATACTACGACAGAATTTTTTTGATTTTAAATGAGAGATGATGGGATGGAAAGCAGCAGGGGGGAAATTCAGGTGGGAAAAAAAGGACAAAAGGACAAAGATAGCATGGATTTTGTGTCACAGGCACTCTTACTCCTTTACCTTTATAGTGACATTTAAGTAATACGATGAAGGTCACACACCGCAGTTTGAACTATGCAGTAATGTTGAAATATGTTGATCATGAAATGGCAAAAAAGCTGATGATGCTGGTGTTACTGTAAAATATATAAACAGAGGGGCTGTAGCTGAAACGCACAAGGCTGGCGTGAGAGGAGCAGAGGCCAAATTGTAAAACCAAATTCATTAAAAAGGTAAGTGCAACGCTAAAAATCAAATTTATTGCTCAGAAATTGAAATTGATCTTGGCCCAAATTGTTGCTGCCAACAACAATGAATTATTCATAATGATTTTTTTTTTTTGGAAGATGTAACTATGCAAATGGACTAACACATTAACACTGGGAACCAGTATCACAGGTATTACTGTCCAGCTTTGTCTCTCCTGCCATGGAAATTAAACAGTAATCAAGGTGTTAATATCAAGGATTTGAAGAATTGTCTGTTGTCACTGGATAGATGGATGGATGGATGGATGGCTTAAACAGGAATTAAAATTCCAGTATACAATGTAAATAGTATGTAAACATAGAATTGAATTCAATAGATCGGCCCCATTGTCACGATATCTGATCCAGCTATTTGAGTCAGTATTGGCTATATGATGGATGGATGGATGGATAGATCCATCCAGCTCTTGGTGTCTGTGACCTGCTGTTGGATGCCTGCTCCTGTTGATGGTCACTGCCTCCTGTTTGGCGAGCCTGCAGTCATCTACTTTCGGGTCTGTTAAGCACAGACCACTGGTGTTATGTGATGAGTCTTTCTCACACCTTTCCCATCACTGATCAGTTACAGCTTTTGGTGGTTTGGCTCTTGGTTTGATGCTGCACTACAGCTGGCTCCATGGAGAACAGGGCAACAGTGTATAAATGCATACTGATTGTAGGGGCATAATTAAACTAGCTGTAATCAAATTAAAGTTGTGTGACAGTGGCGTAGAGAAAGGGGAAAACGCTGCATTTGTGCTGATCAAGTATTGAAATGGAGACATACAATTCCAATAGCAATCTACAGTTTATGCACATATCAAAGCAAAGGTTTGGCGTTTTGGGAAACAAGACACTTTCCTGCCAAGATTTAGATGAGAACATCAACACTACTTTAATGTCTGAGAGGGGTGTCAATCTTCTCATCTAACTCTAAGAAAGTGAATAAGTGTGCCTTAAAGAGAGACTTGTCAAGTACAAGAAATCAATTACCAACACAAAACGATGACAAATATTGTCCAGAAACCCTCACAGGTACTGCATTCAGCATACCCATAGAACCCATTTTCATTTACGTATCTTGAGGTCTGAGGTAAAGGGATCCGTTTGAGTTTTTCTTAGCCAAAATTTTATGTAAGTTTGGAGCGTTATTTAGCCTCCATCACGACAAGCTAGTATGACATGGTTGGTACCAATGGATTTGTTAAGTTGTCTTGTTTCATATGATACCAGTATTTTCACTCTAGCTTTAAAACTGAGCTACAGCCCAAAAATAGCATGTTGCATTTATGCGTTAAAGAAATAAGTGGCGTTAAAATGAATT
Organism: Helicolenus hilgendorfi; assembly: GCA_916700815.1. NCBI lineage: Eukaryota > Metazoa > Chordata > Actinopteri > Perciformes > Sebastidae > Helicolenus > Helicolenus hilgendorfi. The sequence goes on from CAKALG010016485.1 coordinate 13,876, forward strand.
TACATTAACATGTTATTACCGTGTTAACTTTGACAGCCCTAGTGATAATGCAAATAAAGTTGATCGAATTTTACATACCATTTTTACACAATATTTTCTCTTTCTCTCATAAGCCTGCTATATTTTATCCCAGTAATATATTATTTAGAATTTAACATTCAGTAAGTACAATATGAATAAGTCCCTGTGGTGCAGCGCTCAAGCTGTTGTTGTTTGGTATGTCTCTTTTACTGTCGTTGAACAGCCCAACCAACCATATGTCCCTTTTCATTTTTTCAGCTAAACCTGTGCCCTTAGAAAAGGATTCATCCCTTCGGCCTCTGCCTCTCTGATCTCCTCAGCCTGGCAGCCAGTGCTGTTAGCCTTTGCACAGCACCCTCCAGGGCTTCAGTCATGCACTTCACATTGTATTCTTTACTAGCCAGGTCCTGTCTTGATCATTACTACATCACTCTGTGATGAGCTAGTTTACTAACATGCTGACCTGTTGTCCTCATATTGGTTTCAAGTATTAGTTTCAAAGAGGACACTGTGGCTTTGGCTGCTTAGTTTGTGCATAATGTTACAGATGGAACTGCTTTCTTAAATTGTTCTGTGAAACGAGTATATCTTAAAATGGAAATGTGGGTTCTGTGCATAAAATGTTAGAGGAATCCATTCCCCAATGTGAATGAAATATACTCTCTGACACTAATATAGAGCAGAGGAAGGTGGCATTGTGAAGTTTCATGCACCTGTAGACCATATATGTGTAATATTTGCCTTCGACTCTGGTTACATGGGTTCAATTCCAGATATATGTTCTATTTCGTACCTGCTCTTGGGATGGCAATGTGACTAACATACTGAACTATCTGAACTATAGGGCTGTCAAACGCAATAGTAATGCAAATTAATTTGAATGCCACATATTTCTTTAATGCATTAATGTAGCTTGCCATTTTGAGGTTGTAACAGGCTGTTTTAAACTTAGAGTGAAGATACCGGCATCATATGAAACTAGAAAACCTAAGGAATCCATTGGTACCAGCCATATCACACAGGCTTGTCAAATAACGCTCCAAACTGACACTAAATTAGATTAAAGCAACTAATTGATTAGTTCTCAACCAGTGAACTAATCAATTAGTTGCTTTGGGGACAACTATAGTATTCTGGTCTTAATCATATCTAACAACCAAAGTCTTTTCAGATGGAGGTCCCTGAAACAAAATCTTATAAAATGGGGGTCCGTGTCCTGATATGTATCAATTTAGGGGTCCATGACACAGAAAAGGTTGGATTAGTTGACAAAATCATATGACTGTTAGACGAATAAGAATTTCTTTGGTCAAGGACAGCCCTACCAAAACCTATGACATTTTCAGTAAAAGGCAAAGAGATCTGACGTGTTCTGACTTAGCATGGCATGCTTAACCTAACATCTTCAATTTTAGTGCTATACCCACAGCTGATGTGGTTTGACACTTTAACAGCTGTGTTTATTTTAACACTAGCGAAAAACAGTTTATGCACATTAAATAAAATTATGGAAATATGCAAACACTTTATGAAAAATTGTTCGAGGCATAAGCCAAGTAGGAACAACGTCCAGGACACAATAAGAATGTATTATTCTGGTAAGAACACTTCCACTACGATCCCCGGTCGTTAGGTGACAGCTAACCTTTTCAAACTTTAAAAGGTTTCTTTTGTCACTGAGCGGAAAAAGGTCCTTAAAATTAAAAGCAGTCATTTTAAGAGGCAATTTTTGAAAGGTGAGGAATTGAAATGGCTACCGACGTGCCTTGAGTAGTTGCTCATATCTGACATTAAATGCTGAAAAGCTTTTAAAGTTCCAGTTCAGCACTGATGGATTGCAGGTCAGGGTACAAGCCTGTCTCCAACCATTTTCAATCTCAGACTGAGTTGGCAGCCTCTCCTGGTCTCTGCAGTGCATTTGGGTTCGGATGCAGATATGACAAACTGGTCTGTGTCACAAAACATGAAGATGGCATGGTTCTTCCACAACAACTGATGATAAGCTGTAAGAGTTTCTGGCAATGACAGATGGTGGAAGGAGTGAAAAGTCTATTTTAACCAATCACTTCCATCATGTTTATCTTCTGCAAAGCCAGATAGCAAATGGCAGTATAACAAGACTTAAAGGACCAGTGTGTAGGATTTAGTCGAAATTTCTTCTTAAAAACGCATTTTTCACGAGGATTCTGGCATTCACTGATGTTTTCTTTTTTGAGATTTGTTCCTAGGTAAAACAGAATCCACGCACACTCAAGAGCATACTTACACACATTTGAGTACTGACATGTTTGTGCAAAATAACTTAAGAAATT
>CAKALG010016486.1:0-14520 GCA_916700815.1 Helicolenus hilgendorfi
AGTGGGTCGCTCCACGCAGTCTCAGGCACATCCGGCCCTGTACGGCTTGGATTAAGCGTGACCCGCAGGGGTCAAGTGTGGTTTTGGACTAATTCAGGTAGACAGTGGTCTCAGATTGGTGGGAATTGCCTCTCGTTGAGACCAATCCGCAGGTTTAGAGTTTAAAGGTCAACTAGATAATCCTCCTGTTATGAAACACAAGACCTTCTCACAGCCCCGGCACCTTTCATCTCTCAGTCTGTCACTCTCTGTCCCTTCTCTTCTCCTTTACATTACATCCATTTCTATTATATAAAGCATTACACTCATTCTGTGACAAATTTATAATTATATTAAACAAACAATAATGCTGCCAACAGGATTGGCAGCCTCCACTTAGTATCTATACCGCTTTTTTATGATGTATGCCACCAGGTTAGATTTAACTAGCAATGTAATGGATTGTTTTACGTCACAAACGGAGATACATTAACAAGAGTTTGACATCATGATACAAGAAGTGCTGTGCGTGCCCAGAAGTGGCAAGTAGAAGTTCTCTTTGGCAAGAAGCATTTAGCTTCACAAAGTCTTAATGCTTTTGTTCGATACGGGTGATACTCAAGCCAAGCTGAGCCGTGAGCTACTGAGAAAATTCAAGCCATGACGTGTTGTAGATGTTTCCACGAAATAGCTTGTCATCCTCAGCTCTTCAGCCAACCGCTCACTGTTTCTGCTTATTTCTCCTCGCAGCATATAAAACTGATCTGATGACTACATAGCGCAGAATATCTTGTTGCATAGACCTGCTTTTCTCCACTAACTTAGTTGTTTCCTTTCATGATAAAAGCATGCGACTGTCCTTTGCATAAGGACACAGGGGAAATGTTTGCGGCTCTGCGTGATTAAAGCAGACTAAACCATGCTTATGTAAACACGGAATAAAAATCCATGTAGCCCAGCACATATACAGAGTATAAGTCAGTCCAATCAGCAGACACAAACATGCGCAGATGATGACGTAACTTGCCCTTGCTCAAAACTTAAGAGCCTCCCAAACAACAGATATAATTGAAGCATTGATAGGACTTATTCTGAAGCTCCTTTCATTCCTTTTAGTTCACCTTTTCCTTGTTTGCTTATGCTGCTTCAGATGCTTTGTTTAGCTTTACTCTTGTTTGCCCTCCAGCTCTTTCAGAAAAACAAGATTCTTATTTTATGGCAGAGTCATAAACTGTAGAAAACTGTGTGCCTAGACTGAAAAACAGCGAGGAGGAGGATCATGTTTATCTAGGAGGACGATAACATCGCCTTTATGTACCACGAGGCAAAATAAGAAACAACCATGAAAGTAAAGACTTTACCAGCTTTAACCAATTTAATAATTTCCTTGGTCAGAGAAAGCAACTGATGAAGCTTGCGCCTGACCCCAAAGTAAAGAAACACTGTGGATTTTACAATGAAACAGTGTTACCAAGGACCTATTTATCATATTTATCTAACAGAGGAGTTGTGTTGAAACCCATAGAGCCAGTTTCCTCTCAGTTTCTGTACACATTCTACGATGACAGCTCATGAAAAAGATAAACAGGATGGAGTTTATTATATTTATTTGACTTTGCAGCCAACACATTTCTTTGAGGGTAAACTAACAACACATGTGCTTTTCCGGGGCCATGATTACGCCACCCCAAACTGAACCGTATTTTCAATAAAAGTAACTTGTGTACTCTTTGGTTTTTCAGAATTAGATCCAACCTCTTGGCTTAGCCACACATGGAACACATTCAGTTCTTCTATAAGGACCTTGGTAAAAACAAAAAAAAAAAGATATACAAACATCCACAATATGGCCACACAATCAGAGCATTTCCATAAAGAGAACTTGAAACCTTTGATTGCTTGAGAAAACAAACTTGCTCAGCTCTGCTCACTTCAGCTGCCTCTCTGCTGCGCACAACCATGAAACCGCGTGTGGCATCCTGCGATTTAACACACCGACGCTGAATAGTGGAGAGGAAGTGTCTCTCAAGGGGAAATAGAATTAATTCAGCGCCATTCAACAGCTCCCGCGCTAGAGCGACATACACTCTTATTTCTTTATTCAATGCACTTCGGCGTTCTTCCTCTCTTCGCTCTCGCCCACTTCCCCTCACTCTCACTTCTCTGTTGTCATTTTCTGATGCATGGTGGCTGCACTCCAGACTCCCTTGGTCCCTATACCTGCAAAAGGCCAGTTACATAACCACCCCCCCCACACACACACACACACATACACACACACATACAAATAACACAAACATGTACACAACATCTCCTCTTATGTAAGGATATTTACCCCTCCGCCCCGTCCCTCAACTCCATCCCAAAAAATTGCAACCCCGTAATAAATGGAGGCTCCAGTGCCACGGCGTTTTCAGCGCAGCGGAAATAATTTGTAAATTCCCCCTGCAGACTCCCGATTTAGCAAGGAGCGCTCAAGAACCCAGTGCTCTCTAAAACACACACTCCAGTGCTACTGCTAGCTCTGAGTTCCTGCTCGCTCCCTGGAAATAAAACATGTCAACACAAGCCGCTAGTTGTGATCGGATTTATACTTTTGGTGCCAGCTCCGGTATAAAGAGAGGATGACTTTTGTTTGTGTGTGTTGTGCTGCGTACAGTATACTCACCCCCTCATTAGGGTAAGCCTCCCAGCCCAGGTCGGCCAAGGCTGACATGGAGTCCAGCAACGTAACTGCAGAGGAGAGAGAACAAAAAGCATTAACATACACATACCAAAGTTGCATTTTATTTCTCTTAAAACAATGACAATGTTTTCCACACAGCGTGGAGAAACTGCCGTCTTGAAAGCATCATTCAACATCAAAAGCTTCCATATAAAAACTCCAAGATGTTTTCATGTTTTATACAAGGGCGCCTTTTGTTGTGTTGGACTACAACAGCAGTGGAATCACAAGCAGTGGTAAACCTATAATTTCAATTGTGAGATTACTGTGGTTGTGCTGCAGCTGTTATGGTTCAAGGGGACACAAAGTCAGTCAGTGAAACAGCATCAGGATACAGAAGATAGGCAGCAAGAGTATGTATTTTGCAGTTACAATGTAGGCATTAAAGTGAAGCTCCACCCAAAACCTCTTTTTTGTGTATCGACCCCCGAGTGCCCTGTAGGCTTGAAAAATGTCCGTTAAACACTCGTGTTTTTTAAGGAGGGACGAGGCTGTGGTCGAGATGTATTCAAAGTGGTTACAATGGATTGTGTGGAAAGTTTTTATGCCACATGAAACGCATCAGAAAGCTTCTCAAACCACACCTGCAGCATAATCATCCACTTTGCTGTTCATCTGTGTTCTCAGTATATTACAGTCATATTTTTGCCAAAATGTGGCTGAACACATTGCTTTTGTCTGAACACTCATTAACCCGTGAAGCCCACAAGCAGGCACATGTGTTCGTTTGCACAAATTAGAGCCTCCAGCTGTTATAGTGGTCAAAAACACTTTATCCAAGCTCAATCATTGCCTTTATAAAGCATTTAAAAAAAACTATTGAAATCCACTGTGAATGCTTTCAATACAACCTCATCACAGTCCATGTTTTCCTTTGAAGCGTCAATTCACCTGAATTACAAAAAAATTGAATGAAGCTAATTGGTGAATGAGAACACGCTGCTTTGTTTCATATACGTATCATAACAACGGCTTGGATAGCTCAGTCCTCGGTCTTCTGGTTTCCCTTTTTGAATGATGATATACAGACTACCGCCGCCTGCTGGTGTGAAGAGTTATGTCCTCTCACGTAGTTGCGGAACATACATGCTAACTGCCTGTCGGCTATTAGCAGTCTTTGCAATTATGTGATTATTTTGAAAACCAGACGTAGTCACACCTGTATACTTCGCTAACTTGGCCAAGTCTGTCGCTAGCTTTCCCGTCAGCTCCGTTCTCTTCAGCTCAGCTCCATCGCTCAGCTCCATCGGGGCTGTTTGAATGTATGTAACATAAATGTCAGTATATGGGTGCTTTGCAGTTGTTGCGTCGGCCAATTTGACTAAGGAGATGAGTGGCGGCTGGCTTGACCGCACACTACCGCGATACGATAGCGCTTCCTGTCCATGACAGAGTTAGCATGCAGCTTTAGCCGTGATGTCTAGCTCTGCTTTTCCGGGCAATGTGTTTCCATACTTTACTGTATGTGTAGTGTAGTGTTTACCACTTTGGATTTAAAATGTGAGGTCTGTGCTGACCCTTTGCCATTTTCAGCTGTGTCGTTTCGGTTTATCGCGGTGTGTTTTGGTTGAAGGATACGGAAAGGATATGACGTACTCAGACTGCAACAATACAAGCGGTAACTTCCTTCTACCTCTACATAGACTCAAATTAAGCAAATATATTCATTCTGGCATTAAAGAATCAATTACAGAAAGAAAAAAAGCAATACATAGGTGAATCAATTTTTTTCCTAAACCTATCGTCCTGGTTACTCTGGAGCATCCACAGACCTTTCTGTGAACAATTCTCATACGACTCTATTGAAGAAATAGTCCCTGTTGTTAACATGGTCTGTGGATGGTCCAGACATTGCTTCTTGAGATGGATATCTCAAAACCTCAGCACATAAAACTGAAACTGGATAAACACTATAGATAAGTGAGAAAATGTGTTTTTCTCATTTGCCAACCCTTTCAACAACGTTCAAGCCTAAAAGGGTTTAATAATATAACTTTAATCGTAAAAAGATTTTCCTGGAGTATCACCGTCATTGTTGTGCAACAGTAGCATGAACGTTGGTATGCACATGTTGTTTCCTGTGTGTGATCTCTGTGTGACCGGAGGAGGTGGAGGGAGGATGCAGGAAGGTGAGAATGAGAAGTGAAGAGAGGAAGGTGGCAGGTTGACCAGCGGGAGGCATAATGAAAACCTGCTCAGATTCTGGAGCGAGGTTCTCAACCAGTGTGCGTGCTTGTTAAGGCTTGGCTCAGTCAGGTCCTAATCGAGCCTTCAACACCGCTGACCATCAATATTTAATCAGTATCCATCTGCAGAGACTGCTGCTTCCCTCTTTCTTCTCTCTCTCTCTCCCTCACAATCACATGCATTGTGGCTCTTTCAGGTTATCCTCTATTGAAATCTTTGAACCTATGCTTTGAATACATACATCCCAGATCAGACGGGTGAGTCGATGACCTGACGCAATTTAAACTGACTGCATCACTTTAAAGCAGCATGCTTTCATATCCCCTCCAGTTTCTATAAGCAGCAGCCTGTAAAAACTATTCCAAAGTAAAAGGAAAACAGTTTCAGTTTGCCCTACTGAATGCAAATGAGACTAATCACTCAATTGAAGAGGATTGAAAGTGCCTGTTTACAAGCCCCTCTGTGTCTCCATACTGCCTGTAGGAATAACAAAGGGACTGTAAAATTGGTCCAACCTCCTCTTCCTATCTTTTCCCCTCTTTCTCTTCCTCTCGCACCCATGCTGTTCATCAGCCCTCACTGAATCCCAGCCCTTCTCCTCAGCTCAGCGCGCCGTGACAGCAGGGAGGCATGTCATGCTGTATTAGCGAGTGTACATGTGCGCGTGTAGCGGCACACACAGCGTCGTCTGCGTGAGAAAACAGCAACGGGGAAAATAGTGCACACGGTATAATGAAGCAGAGAGAGAACCCATGCAGGTGATAGAGGGAGATGGATTAAATGAGAGGGATGAGACAGAAACAGCGGAGGAGAGGTGCTGAGCAGCTAAAGGTCAGAGGCAGCCTCCAGCCCATGTGTGTATTCAGAGACACTAAAGACCATTTGCTTTCCTCAGTTCATGGGCATTTGAGTGGCATGCTGAAATTAGACATAATAGTATAATAATATGTGATTTCAGGAGCCAACGGAGAGGCACACACACACATTCTCACACAGAGATAAAAGCTACCCGTCAACCAGGTTGGTGGAATTTAGGAAAATTGTCTGTTTCACACATCCCAACGATATTCTCTGTTACTCAGTTATACTGCGATACCTTTTCATGTGTTTCACAGTGAAAATAACTGAGTGCGACCTTGATAAATTTAAGGGCTGGTTCACTCAAGTTACAAAAACATCTTTTTTTTCACTTCCCTGAGTGATATTTTTAGTGCTTTTCCATTCATTTAAATACAGTATCAGTGTTTCAGAAACAATGTCCTGGTTATATACATATCGGAGCTGCTTTCTACTGAAGCAATTGCCCCTATTAAAATAGTTGCTCTGTGGAATATCCTGTGGAGTAAAGATGTGAATTTTCTACTCTTTATTCGCGCTATGGCTGTTTTTATTCACTCCAAACTGCCAATTTAGGGACAGTGCAGACGTTAACTGTTGGCTAGCTAGCACGAACAGTATGTGTGTGTGTGTGTACGTTCTGATCTGATCTCAAAACTCACCAAGAACTCAAGTTCTCTGTCATTTTCCTCCAGTCTATCTCCTTTTCCCCTCGTTTCTCTGTATGTTTATGAAGTATATTCAAATTCCCAAAGACGGGGTCGGGACCCAAGAGATGTTATTGGGTCGACATATAAATTTGCAGAATTTCTTCCATAGTCTTTTATTTAACATTTATATCTGCAGTACACCTGGCCTACTTATAACATTGAATCTAATATGAAAGGCTAGCATACATATGAGAGGAAAAAAACAAAGACTGTTAACACCACCTAACTCCACCTAAATGCATTTATTTGGTCTCATTTATAAAGTATTTAACATGTGTATATACTTTCAATAACATGCATAAAAAAAAGTTGTGATTTTTCAAACATATACAGTACAGTATATCGCTTCGAAATGGCAGGTTAACCTTTTCAAGATAATATAAGGTAATGCGGAAATAGCAGTAAAAATGGTCAGGGATGTTCATTAACGCACCAAGTTGCTCTTCTCACGATTTATAGCCATAAGGCCTATTGATGGTTTGTCATTTTTAAAAAGTGGGTTTGGGAAACACTGCAATAAACCAGTGAAATAAGTCTACATTTTCCAACACCCATGCCTCAGCTTATGGTCTTTAAGACGTTTGCTGCTGATTTTATTTAAAGGAATAGCTCAACTTCGGGGAATATGATTTACTGTCCGACAGTTGGGTGTGAAAACCAATGAGTGGTTATCCTAGCATAAAGAAACGGGTGAAAAAATCTGCTATCAAGCACCTCTAAAGCGACTTACTCACATGTTATATCTTGTTTGTTTAGTCCGTACACAAACAGAAATGTAAAAACATCTTGTGGTTATACGCTTAGTTATATCTTTTTTGCAAGACTAATCTCCTGCTGGCTGTAGCTCCCCAATTCAGTGGTATCGACCTATCACATAACTCGGAGAGAAAGTGAATAAGCGTATTCCCCGAAATGTTTATTTATTCTTTTTAACTGTAACTTTCCACCATGAAATTCCATCACTGTTGGTATGAAGGCAGAACTCTTAGACATATCTCAAAAACTAGGAAAATAAAACCCAAACTATCTGCATGGTTAGATTGGCCAACTAGAAGTACGCAAGAGAAAAACAAACTTTGTTTGTGTCTGAAGTCACCCATCATGTAGAAACTTGCCTTAAAGTCTAGTCATTACATATTTTAAAGCCATTTAGCAGCCCCGTGGGAAAACACACACACATACATAAACCTACACATCGACACTTTTTCTCTTCTCCTCACACCTCCTGTCAATACCACTTATCACTTGTAATCAATGACTGGTCTCATCAATTATGTATTAGCTATAGCTTCCTGTTTGCTGACACAGCCCGTATGCATATCCTCAATGGATGCGTGTGTGTACCTGTGTGTGTTTGTGTGTGTGTGTGTGTGTGTGTGTGTGTGTGTGTGTGTGTGTGTGTGTGTGTGTGTGTGTTTGGGTGTCAAAGTCAAGGAAAAAATTGAAAAATTATGAAAATACGTATAATTTTCTTCCCTAAACAAAAACAAAGCCACACCTCTCCATCCATCTCTGAATGCTCCCACTCTGTCTCCCTCTCTCTCTCTCTCTTCTCTTTCTCCAGGGAACTGGCTAAATTGTATGTGTGTGAAATCTAAGCCTGGGCCAGGCCTGCTTTGGCCCAGAATAAAAACAACAAGCTCATCAGTCAGTCACTCAGACTAGGCTCATGTTCGATCTAATGACCAGTCTCTCTCTCTCTCACACACACACATTCACACAATCTGCAGGTTGATGAGCTGTTTAACACGACATATCATACCCACGGTGGAGTACCTCCCAAATTTGAGCTCTCACTGACAACACGAAAACAAAAATCCATCTGCTATCATGTCTTTCTACCTAAAAATACCATTTCCATACAAACACATTCAGTCAGGGACACAAACACCCATATCTAATTTTCTCCAAGCTTTTATCACGGGGCATAAATGTACAGATCCATACACAAGCACATGTGGCCTGATTACTGTGAGAGTTGTTCGATTACAGAGAGACATGCTGTCTTATTGATTTTCAGCACCAAACTGTGAGGTTTACATTCTGGGAGTGAAAGATGAGTAAGGGGGGAGGAGGGTGTGAATTTGTAAATTCCTGTACAAACGCCGTAAAATGCTGCAAGTTACTACAGTACGTATAGAGCCGTGTGCAGAAACCCCCAAACGTTTTCAATCCCTTTGTCTCTTCATCTCCTTCTTTGTCTGTCTATTTTTCTTCTCACTCCTGTTTCCTCCCTACGGGGTCTCTCTCTCTCTCTCTCTCTCTCTCTCTCTCTCTCTCTCTCTCTCTCTCTCTCTCTCTCTCTCTTTCTTGCTTCTTCTCAGTTTGTTTATGTCTCTCTGCCACTCTCTCTCTGGTCGCTATCCGAAGCTTCAGCTGGGCTGCAAGAAGCTGTGATCCACCTGCCAAGAATCAAACGCCGCTGCCAACAGCCAGACTGGCGCACAAAGAGACCAGGATGCTTAAACACTCACAAACACACTAAACTGAGTCACACACACCTTAGGATGGTGCCACAGTGCCAAAAGGAGAGAGACTGCTCAATAAGACCACCACGCAGACTCAATATAGAGTACAATATGTGACTACATAATGAGTCCTTTTCAGCTCAGAACATAACACATCGGTAGACGTGATATATCTAACGAAGGAGGGCTTGCTGACACGACATTCAACATGCTGATACTACATGTCTGAGCCTCATTGTTTTCGTTCATCAGCTTAAAGCAATTTTCACCCAGGTTTTATGTCCCCGAACGTCCCAAAAGTTGTTTCCTGCTGCAAGAAAATGCTGACAGCCACAGTTTACAGTAATCAAGGTGCTCTTGTGGCAGAAAATCTTCCGGTAATAGAAAGAGAAAAATGGAGAGAAAATGCAAATAAGATGCTGATCATTTCTTTTTAAGTATGTGTTGCAGATGGGATTTTTTTTTTTTTAAATCTGATTGTCACCTTTCTTATTATTATTCAAAAAAACACCGGTGAATTCATGTTTTCAGAATCCGTTAAGCCCTACACATTCAGCAGGACATAGTAAGTAAGTAAGTAAGTAAGTAAGTAACAATAGCTATCAATAGTAATCAAAATTATAATATAATTTTAAGTTGCACTACTCTTAAAAACAAAGTGTGCAGCATGCATCCATATCCATAAATTATGCACACGAGTTTCAAATATTTTCTTTCATTATTAATGAAATTGTTCAATATTTTGGGAAATACACTTATTTGCTTTTTTGCCAGGAGTCAGATGAGAAGATCGATGCCACTCTCAAGTCTGTACGCGAAATATGAAGCTATCAACAAACAATATATAACTTACTTATTAGTGAGATTTAGAGGTGCTAGAGGCTGTTTGCCCCCGTTTCCATTCTTTATGCTACACTAAACTAAGTTAATCTAAGCGGCTGCTGGCGATAGCTTCATATTTAGTGTACAGACGTGAGAGAGGCATCAATCTTCTCATCTGACTCCCGGCAAGAAAGCTAATAAACATATTTCCCAAAATGTTTAACAATCAAATTAAATTAAATTCAGTTCATTAGAAAAACATTGCCATTGAGATTGAAATCTCTTCTTCAAAAGAACAACACAAAAGGTTAATAAACTAGAAATGAAAACACAGTACAATTCGAGCACATGCTCTTTGCAGCTTGCTCCACATACCGAGACATCTTACTGTACTCAAATACACCCAGATGCAATAAATAAAACGGTTATACAACTGCAAACGAGCACACACACACACACACACATGCACCCAGTATCTCCGTGTTAGTGCCGCCACACACACACAGACCTTCCCCGGCTTCCACTCCACTGAGAGTGCAGTTCAACGATTGAGAGTGTTGTCAGGGCAACAAACGGGCCAACGGAGAGCAGGATGAAGGAGTGGGAAAAGTTGAGCTCTGAACTTTAGGAACAAACTGCCGTCGTACCAAGACTGCTGCTACTCCTTATCTCTCTCTCTCTCTCTCTCTCTCGCTGTCGCTGTCTTTTCATCAGTCCTCTCTCCACTCAGCCACAAACCACCAGAGGCTCTCAATCAGTCTTTCCTCTCTTAGTTTTCTCTCTCCTTCTGCGCTCTCGTCCTCCCTTCATGTCATTTTATTGAAGCTGTGTGTTACTTTATATCCTTCCTATCCTTACTTCCAGTGACTTTTGCTTCCCATTATTTGGTTACACACAAACCCCTTTTCCCTATGATGCCTTTACTGAACTTCTTCTGTTAAGACATGGTTCTGTATTAGGGATGCACCCATCCAACTTTTTCAGTCAAACTACCGATATACAACCCACCTATTTGAGTCCGTATCGGCCCGATATCCGATTCAGTATTGGTGCATCCTTATTCTGTATTGAATACATACGTGAAGATACATTGGGTGAACTATCTTGCACATTGCATGTATGTGACAGGAAAAGGCAGCTTCATAGCCAGTATTTTATTGGGTACATGCAAATAAAAAAAATATGTAATGGGCAGTGATGAGATGTAAAGGAAATTCAACGTTTATTTACTCATAATGAACATATTGAGTTATGAACACAAACTGTATATAAGTGGACGCAGTCACCATGAGGTCACCCATTGGTTTGTGGACTGCTGTTTTGAGTTTGAGTTTGGCGTTTTGGCCGTCGCAGTCTTGGCGCTGAACGCTGAATAACACATTTTTAGGCAACCAAAATGTTAATATTAACTGTCATAAACTGAAAACACACTGTGAAAGGGTTAAAGTTGTAAGACGAAAATCTAAATGTTGCTTTATGCCTACAGTATGTTCACAAATAATATTGATGTCAACAGTCCTTTAACATCTTCAGTAAACATACTGACTTAAATTAGTTTGTTGTCTTATACTGTATGTGCTCTTGTATTAAAAGGCTGCACCGATGAACATATCCCATGTATAATACACAAATGAGGTATGAAGTGTTTGGAAATATTACTCTTCCAACCATCCTCTTACACCCTGAATTTGAAGCTTTATTTTTGAACTCCTTTCTATGTGTTCTGCACAGTTATTCTCACAAGTATGCGTCAAGTTTCAGTTAAAATGTGAGAGATTTTACAGCAAAACTGCAAACATCTGTATTCACACTTCAGGTTTTCAGACTCCGTTTGCATGCGTGGGATGTGTGTGTTCCCTAAAGCAGCCATATCACAAGCAATATTTTTAATTTCCTTTTTTAATGAGAGTTTTGGGGCGGGATGAGATGGGATCTAGCTTGATTTAAGAGGGAAAATGTTATTCTTTTTTTGAGTGTGATAGCTGTCTGCAAACTGAATGTGTCTATGAATAATTCAATGGATTTAAATTAAATTCTAATCCTAATTCTTCTTTGATTCAGTTCAATTACCCCTGCTTTCTAACTTCCCATTCTGCTCGGAGAAATGTAATGTTGATCCTCCACACTTCGACAAACACAAAATGAAATTGGGTTGGACTGAATTGTATAGATAATTACAGCCTATACAAATGAGTGACAGACGGGAGCAGATCACTGAAGGTAAAAGCTGATTCGGTGAAACACACCAATAAGATTCAATTAGCTATTACATGCATGGCTAAATAGTAGTCGGGTGTCTGAATCATGAGTTAATAGAAAAGTGGATCAGAGCATAATCAAAATAATAATAATCATTTACCCTTAAATTGCAAAAAAAAGCTGATAAATGTTTGATTTAATAAATATATTTCATCATTCAACTCAACCATGACAGATAGTAGTTAAGAAATAAATGGGATTGTAACAAACAATATATAATATATATATAAAATATATAAGATACAGACGATCAGAAACCTGGATAATGCTCATGTATGAATCATGTGAGATGACCAGTTTACTTTATAATTATCAGATCATCGGGACACTAGTATATGAACATCCATTCCAATGGATCTTTAATCAGTGACTTGCTAATAAATCTAGACACTTAAATATTAGCTGGTTTACAACAAATGTGCTAAAATTAAGCTGTGATGAATGTCCCGTAATTGACACATTGGCCAAGCAGTGCAGATGTTAAATGATAAATACTTAACACCAGTGCAAATGACACAGTGGTAAGAGAGTTGTCATGAATGATAAAGACATTCATCAAATCAAGTCGGCTTTAATCGAATCCTTTATGTCAAAACGAGTAAAACTGTGAGACCAATTCACTCTGATTAAACGGATACAAAGAGGAAGCCTATTCAGATTAACCAGGCAACACTTCTGCAGGAAAATGAAACAAGACAAACCGGACAACACATCTACATCGTTTATCAGAAGCTCTTAACTGTGTGAAGTTGGATTTTCTTCAATAAGCCAGCCGAAAATGTGAGACAAATAACCCAATTTAAGGTAAAACAAATAAGTCAAGACAACAGCCATGAGCTGTTTCCTACATTGTGCAGTCACAGATGGGTAAAAAATGTGATGTTAAGAAGCTCTTTTTCAAGGCAGCTGCTTTAGTGATTTCTAAAAGGGATGCACATGGTTTATTGAAAACCTTCTCCAAAGCCTTGAAGAAGAAGAAAAAAAGAAAAAGAACCCTGGCAACCCAGAAGGCAGATGGCGCGCAACGCTGAAAATGTTTATGAAAATATTCATGTATGTTAGGAACTGTACCTCGTTGAGCTTGCATTTTTTTGGGCTTCCCCTCCCCCTTCTGCTGTGGCAGATAGTACATTAGCCTACTCTGCTATTTCATATATACGCTGGCAGCACTAACAGAACAGAAAAGATGCCATTCTGACAGACTATGACAGGAGCACTGCCCTAGTTTGTCGCTTGAAGAGGCTCTGGAGTGTGCGTGTGTGTGTGTGTGTTTGTGTGCGCGTGCTGGTTGAATGCTTACAGTGTTGAACTGTGACACCCAGTCAGATCCAGACACTTGTTTTTTTTAATAAGCTTCTTCCACCAATATGCCAACAACTCATCAAGGGCAAAGAGCAACAAACACATCCACACCAACCAGAGACCTTGAGGATTGAGAAACAAGTTGCAGTACAAATCACAGACACACACGCCTCCACACTCGCTCACACTGTGACGCACCCCACCATTCATTTAAAGAAGTGAATTAAAATAGCTCGTGAGGAGAGAATAGAGCAAATGAGCAGCGATAGATAAAGCTTTTTCTCCTTAACAAGACTCAGGACAGATAAGTCTGTCTTTCTCTAAATTCTCCCTCTTCAAGAGTGTATGTTTCTCTTTTTTGGCTTTTTCTTGACCTTTTTTTGTGCTCTGTTAGTTCTTATGACATTCCTCCTGATGGGAAAAGAGCACACATACACACACACAGCTGTCACACAGTGGTTGGTCACAGGAGGGTAAATTGGCCTAGAATCTCAGGAGTGGAGACGGTTAGGAAATCTCATGTCAGATAAATGTGTGCTTGGACAGGTTGCTACTGTTGGCACACACCCATATGACATATACACACACGCCTACAGTAATTGTCTGTCTGGCAACTCGTCTGTCTGCCCTGCTGCCTCTGTCAAATCAAACTTAAACCAATTTGCACAGACGCAGACACCATCAAGTAGTAAACAGAGAGACAGAACAAGCATAACTAGCAAAACACTGAAGCTAAGAAGAATGAGGGGGACGGATGTACTGAAGGGAAATTCAGGAGGGAATTATGCCAGAAAAACATACCAAGACCAACAGAGAAACGTTTGTTAGCTTGGCCCTGTTTGCGGCTGCTCTGTTTACTACAGGACTCGTGGTTTCAGCCAATATCCATCCATTGACAAGCTCTCCTTGTGGCTGGAGACAAATGTCTAGAAGACGGGGTCAATAAAGGACGAAAAGATTGCCATTTGTGACCATTGGGCAACATCCAGGTTTGAGAAGTGAAGCCAATGCGGAAGTGCCTTAAAATTGCATTATTTCTAATATCCAGCAGGGGGCGACTCCTCTGGTTGCAAAAAGAAGTCAGATTGTATAGAAGTCAATGAGAAAATGAGCCTACTTCTCACTTGATTTATTACCTCAGTAAACATTGTAAACATGAGTTTATGGTCTCAATCGCTAGTTTCAAGTCTTCTTCAATATAGCATGATGTTCATTTAGTAAATTATGGTCC
>CAKALG010016488.1:0-16265 GCA_916700815.1 Helicolenus hilgendorfi
GGTGCTTGTTCACAGCAGCATCACGCTGCCGGCTTCTGATGTAAAGCCTCTGCATTTCGTCCCATTTCGCACAAACCCCCCCAATTCTAAAATGTTCCGGCGCAATCCGTGTCGTTGATTTCTATTTAAAAACGGTCATGATTATTTTATTTTGTAACATTAATGGAAGTACATTTGGGGTGTGGAGGACGGGAGGAGGAGGGGTGGCGGCGAGGCATTTGCAATTCATATTCCCCTGCATGATTACATTAAGAGTATGTTCTGTCATATTTGATTAATGCATCGTGTTTTCCTTAAAACAGGATTAAAATATGAAAACCGACAGAAATGAAGCTATTACAAAGAATGATCAATTTTTAATAATCTACTCAAGGAGGGGAGAAAAAAATGAAGTGCTGCTCAGAAATGCACAGATCGGGATTCTGCAACATTTTGTAATCAGTGTTGGGCTGCAAAAAAACAAGCTTTGTTTAAAGCACGGACACAATTAACATGAGAGGCTGCCAGGCCCAGCTTTTATGGCTTTTATGTTATGAAGCTTGAATTAGTGATATTACTAACCGCGGTTGCCAGGTGTACATGTAGTACCACAATGCACATTTATGTTAAACAGATTTTACTTTATTAGCATGTTTTTATGTGGAAAAACTATTAAAAAAATCTCCTTTTTTCAGCACAAACTCTTTCTTAAACAGTCTTAAAAGAATCCACACAAGTAGGCGGAGATTCACAAATATATTTCCTTTTTTAAAAATGCTGAGTTGATGTATAAATGATGATGTACGAGTTGTAAATTGGAGGCTCAGATACAGATAGAGATTTACAGGTACAAATCACTCAGCATTTAGTCACGTGACATTTTTACGAGTCACATGCTCCCTTCATTTGTGGATTTTTATGTGTAATGGCTAGGGCTGTGTATTGGCAAGAATCTGGCGATACGATACGTATCATGATACCGGGGTAACGATTCAATATATTGCGATTTTTTTAAGTAACATTTTAGGAAAACTGTCATAGTATAGATGACATACCAGAAAAATTGCATGTAATTATCATAAAGTAGAGCATGTCTGTAAAGGGGAGACTCGTGGGTACCCATAGAACCCATTTTCATTCACATATTTTGAGGTCAGAGGTCAAGGGAACCTTTTAAACATGGCCGTGCCAGTTTTTCATCGCTAAAATTTAGCCTTTGTAGCGTTATTTAGCCTCCTTCCCGTAAAGCATGACATGGATTACCAATGGATTCATTGGGTTTTCTAGTTTCATATGATATATGAACCTGCTACAGCCTCTAAAAGACAGTAAAGTCGGTCTGGATCGCGGGTCACAGGGGATTAAAACTGCTGATTATAACTACCTGAACAAGAAAATTAACTTTACAATGACATGCAAAGCTAAATAAAAATGTGTAACAGCAGAAACCCAGATGCTAACCACCAATATCTTATGAACTGACCCTTGACCCCAAAGATAATCTGAATACATTTAAACCATGAGGTTTAAGGGGAGACTCGTGGGTACCCATAGAACCCATTTACATTCACATATCTGGAGGTCAGAGGTCAAGGGACCCCTTTGAAAATGGCCGTGACAGTTTTTCCTCGGCAAAATTTTGCATAGGTTTGGACTGATATTTAGCGACAAGCTAGTATGTCATGGTTGGTACCAATGAATTCCTTAGGTTTTCTAGTTTCATATGATATCTGTACCTTCACTGTAGGTTAATTAAAAATCAATACACTGTTTTGGAGAATCGATATAGTATCGCACAACAGAATATCGTGATACTCGTGTATCGATATTTTCTTACACCCCTAGCACGCAAAAGAGTCTCAAAAGAATCCACACAAGAAGGTGTAGATTCATAAATGTATTTCCTTTGAAAAATGCTGAGTTGATGTACAAATGATGATGCACGAGTTGTAGAGGCACGGATACAGGTTTACAGATACAAAAATAGATTTACAGATACAAATCACTCTGCATTTGTTTGTGCATTGTGTTTTACAAGTTACATAACTTGACATTTGTTTGTGAATACTCATGAGACTGTTTTGACACCATACTTTCCAATCTCCCTTTAATTTACACAAGCAATCATAAAGTTTAATGCACAGTCTTTAATTTCAACGGGTGAATGCAAATGAAAAACATAAATAACCCCGAGAAGTACAGGCTCAAATACCGGTAGTGCTTTGTGTGAAAAGTACTTCAACTGTCAGCTCCTTACGAGCGTGTACTACATCACCAGTTGTACCTTTTTAGATGTGCTCTTTGTTACGTATTCTGAAATACATTTTCAGGAGAATGTTCTCTATTAATCTCTCACGGGGAGACGTTTTTCACACACAAGCAAAAACTACCGCGTTCAGTCGGATATTTAACCTTGTAGAAACACTGCAGAAAAAGCAGCTCGAGCTCTTTTGTCAATGTCAATAGCCGTTTTTTAAACAAAGTGTGTGTGTGTACTGGAATAAAACGTGGGCCTCCAATTCCACTGTCAGCCATTTAGCCTGACCATGGGTGACTGTGAATTAAAAAGAGGGGCCTTTATGTGCGACCCCGCAGCACAAAAGGCTACATCCATAACTTATAGAGACAGGGAGGCCATTAGCCGCCACTGCCGGGCCACCTTTACATAATATGGTGTGTGTGCGGACTAATCACTGAGCTGAGGAGTCCAACTGCTTCATATATATATATACACTCCGTCCACATGCAGGGGAGACGAGGTACAGTCCTCCTGGCGTGTCGCAGAAAAGCATTTTCAGGAAAAAACCTTCCACTTGGCTGACGATTAACCCTTTGAGACCCGCTTTACTGTCTTTCAGAGGCGTCAGCTTTAAAGCTAGAGTGAAGGTACAGATATCAGATGAAACTGGAACCAACCATGTCATACTAGCTTGTTATGAAGGAGGTTAAATAACGCTCCAAACTTAGACTGAATTTTGGCGAGGAAAAATTGGTTCCCTTGACCTCTGACCTCCAGATATGTGAATGTAAATGGGTTCTATGGGTACCCACGAGTCTCCCCTTTACAAACATGCTCCACTTTATGATAATCACATGCAGTTTTTTCGCATGTAGTTTAAACATGTTATTTTTGCCTATTCTAAAATGATGTATTTTTGGTATGTATTCTATACTATGACAGTTTTCCTAAAATTTAATTTAAAAAATCGCATGATAATCACATGCAGTTTGGGTTAAAAAACATGCATGTTTTTTCATGCAGTATAAATGTGTTATTTTCGCCGATTCTGAAATGATGTATTTTGATCGAATCGCTTGCAGAAATCTCAAAAATATCCAAAGTTTATGTTACCAAATCACAGCATGGCTTTTCCTACGGTGTTCCTCAAGGTCTTGGTGTCTTAATGTGGTATTTTGGAGGGATTTTTGATCATTTTTATCAATTTTTAAGTGGTTAAAAAAGGTTAAATTTGGCACCAAATCTGTGTAACAAATGGTATCAAACCCAAAAATTGCTGCAACAACTTATGAGACATAAGTAAGCGTAGTAATGACCATCATATACTTTTATCATAACGTTCTAAACCCTTATACACTTTTACAATTCATTCATTCATGTTTCTGATTTCATGACTGGAACAATTTGACACACATTGCTGAGCTGCATCTCAAATGAATCTCCAGGTTCCCAGCTTTCAGATGATGTACACCACTTCTATGTGACATCTACTGTTGACCTGCTATCTCCCCCTAAAGACCCCCTAAAAGAAGACTAAAACGGGTCTATTGTGGGTCTCAGAGGGTTAAAGCCTGCTAATCCTCAGTTAGCTTTTATCATGTGAGATCAATTGACCGTTTGTGTGTGAATGGAAGCCTGTTTCTCCAAAACAAATCGCGTCCATATGGCCTCCCGAATGCGGCGGTGGGGGACAAAATCTAAACGTCTCTGAAAAGCCAATTATTAATGCTGAAGAGGTGCTTTTTTTCTGAGGTGATTTAGGAACCAAAACCACATGGGCCGGGTCGACGATGCTTTACAGAGGAAGTTCCAACAACAAACTATTAGCAGCTGTCAATATGGCAGTGTGAAGTCCATATGAGCTACAGGCTAATCGGGTTATAAATTACTTCTTTACAAAGATTTTTTTTTCTCTTTTCTGCGGCTAAAAATACTTTCTTTATTTCTTCTGTTATTTTTAATGACACCTTTTATGTTTTACCACATCGCACCAATAAAAAATAAAAAAAAGAAGTGAGCAATATGAGCAAAATGGAATTGTTTCTAATATTGCTATCCCGCCGCTAACCTTTCAAATAAAACGAAACATAAGTGTCTCTGATTGTGCTTATCTGAAACAGTTAGACTCTCTATAAACGTTGCTACTTGTGCAGAAAAGCAGGTAAACGATACCGTGTGTGCTGCTTAAAAAGGATTTGCAAACCATTTGGCCTGACTGCTCTTCATATTACCTTAATGTCTCCCAAAAGGCCAAAGCCCAAGAATGAATTATTGATAGCCATCATATGGATCGCACGCTGTGGCTCCACATGCCTATTAGAGGGTTTTGTTCATTCATTTACGCTAGCTTGGACTGCTGCCTCGGAACGACGCATCACTCTTCTTCTTTTACTTTTGTATCCATTAGCTGTTAACAATAACTGACTTTACGCGAGGTTGCCGAGTTTCCAGCAAAAACAAAGTAGTGGGAGTCGTTTTGCGATTGCTCTGCGGTCGCCTGTAGTTTGACCTTTGACGTGTCTGGTTTAGCCTGCTAGTCCATTTAGGCTTCTCTCCGTTTCTGCATGGAAATTGGAAAAAAGGAAACACTTTTCTGGTGAAACGATAGTTGGAAATGATAATCGCTAAGTTTGAAAAAACAGAAATCTAATTGCGCGGATGCCCCCCGGAGACCAATATTGGACTATCTTATAAAAGGGGCCCACAGTATCGCAGCTATGATTTATTGCTGAATTCCAGTCATTTTCAATACATTATAGTCTCCAAATTGTGTTTAAATTGAGTGTAGAGGAGAAAAGGCCATTAGGAGATGCAGAAATGAAGATTATATTTAAATATTCATGCACTCGGTACCTTATTATTGAATCTGTACACTAACAAAATCAATATTAAGTGCAGTTTGACATAAATTTATTTATGAATTTCGACTTTCTAAGTACTCGCGTTTTTTCGCTCAAAAAAAGGATGAGCATAATGCTGTAATGATATCAAAACAGCGTGTCAGGGTGCATTAGTCTGGGAGTTTATGAACCCGCACATAAAAACTCAGGAGCGTCCCCGCGGAAGTGCTTACTAGGCAGAAATGTCGCTTTTTACAAACATCAGTCATTTTACAGCCCTCGTATCGCGGCGCTGCTCCTCCCGCTGTGTGGGTGATAGTTAGAGAAAGATGCAGTCATCTTGTTTGTCCTAAATGAGATCTTTGCAGTAAGCCTACTTGTATTAAGGCCCGGGAGTGGGGACTGTGTAACATTTAATTAAAATGGATGTCTCTCGTTGTGTGCCTAACCTGTCCCCCTAACTCCCTCTTGTTTCCAGGCCATGTCTTTGTTTAGACAACAGCCCAATGTGACACTTATGACACGAGGACGCCGTGGTTCAGAGGATTTTCTTGTTGCATGAGTCTTAATACGGTGGCATAAAATAACATGTGATTGGCTGTCCCTTGCTGAAAGCCTCAAGGAGAATTATAAATATACTGCCAGTAATAAAATATCAATGTCTTTTCTTTTTTTTTTTTATATTGTGTCACTGAGAGTTTCTCATTCGTGTCACACGTGCACACGTACGTACGTATGCACGTGTTGTTAAAATATAATTAATTTCCACAAGTTTTTTTAAAACTCATCCTTTTGTTTGTTGTTTTTTTATAGAAATGTGAAGCAAAGTTAAAAGGCTCTTTATTGGAGGAGCCACATCTCTGGACACAAGATGATGCCATAAAAGCAGGAAGGCATGGAAAAGCAAAACATCAATCTGAACTAAGAGGGGGGAAGCAATAAATCAGAGAATCATAGCCTTCTGCCCCGCCTTTAAAATCATTTAAACAGATTCAAAAAGCCTGATTCTGCTCCAGTCTGTCTGTAAGCACCCTTATAAAGCCTTTATGTGCCTTAGACACAGAGGATAAAAACCACGAAACCTTATTGAGAGACAGGAAAAAAAACGATGACCCCCGCTCCTGTGGGGAAGTGGATGCTTTAGTATCGGTATCGGGATCGCAGAGCGGAGATGAGTAAGTAAGGATCAAGGAAGTCGTCCATCCAGAGCATTCCTCTAATATGTTTTACAAACCTTTCCAGGTCTCTGTTTCGACGTCGAGGTCCGCTCGCGTCCAGAGTTAAAGGATTTATATGAGTTTATCAGATGCTAAGTACATCTGCACTATTACAATTTCCTTATTTCCTTATTTAGAAACATATATCAGCTGCTCTGCTTCAACTCAATGCCGGTAGATGAGAGGGATAAAGACGTATAAGTGTGTATGAATCAGCGTACAGTCTCTCCAGCCACGTCATGTGTCCATGTTGTCCTTGTTTAAAGTTTCCCCAACCTTTACTGAGAGGAACTAAATTACTTTTTTATCTATAAGCATGTGATTTAATCCATGCCAGAAATAAGCCGATTGAAGTATGAAATAGGCAAAAGCATCAGGAACATGACCTGCTCAACAGGACAGCCCGTAAAAACGTCATGTCCTGTGTTTTTTTTTAACGTATCTCCGCTACAGAGCTAAAACACACACAGTGCTGGCAAACACGTGTGGAGGAAAAAGGAAACTGTTGAGGGGAAAAAAAGCTTTGGACTGCAAGTTATCTGAGAGAGCGTTAGACGGACAGATGAAGGAAATAGAAAATAGGGGTTGTAAAGAAATACATTTGAGTTTAAAATAAGATTATACTGGATGTACCTATTCTTCTGGACTTGTGTGAAAAATATAAAAAATTTCAACAGCAGTAGCAGTAACTGTACATTTACTAAAGTGCTGTACTTAAAGGGAGAGTTTGGGTGTTTTGAAGTGGGTTTGTATGAGGTACTTATTACCTCGGCACGCCCCCAGTTTGGAGAAGCTGCCAGGAGTCGGGGCCGGCAGCAAAACATATTTTAGCCACCTGAAAGAAAAGTCCACCTCAAAAAAAATCAATATCAGTTTAAGTGTAGGCTATATTTAGAATATTTCCACTGCTTCACCTCTCTGTCAGACAGCCCTTTCCAAACAGGGAACTGAATCCATTAGCTATACTCTCTTCAAAGCCACCAGACTCCCTTCACAAAAAACAGTCATTTTACCTCGAAGAACACGCTGCCAGTCGGTTAGTTTGTTTGTGTTATTGTGTGACTTTGGTGTTTTAAAGGGTTAGTTTGGATTCACCAAAAGATAAACTTATACTGTTTTTATCAATGGAGTCTGGCGGCTTTGAAGAGAGCATAGTTAATGGCTTCAGTTCCCGTCAGAAAGGGTTGTCTGACAGAGAGGTAAACCCAGTCAAAATATTCTAAATATAGCATGCACTTAAACTGATATTGATTTTTTGAGGTGGGCCTTTCTTTCAGGTGGCTAAAATATGTTTTGCTGTCGGCCCCGTCCGCAGCAGTACATCTGTTTCTCCAAACTGGGGCCGTACCAACCGTCATCTACTGTAGGTAATACACTGACTATGGATAAGTACCTCATACAACCCCACATCAAAACACCCAAACCATCTTTTTAAGTACAATTTTGAGGTACTTTTTTCTGCTACTTCATTCTGTGCTACTCTGCAAACTTGACTTAAAAAATCATCATATTACCAAGTAATTTGTGTCCACATTATTGAGTCCTAAAAGTTTTATTCTCTTAAAACTAGAATGGCACTCAGAGAGCGCAGACCTTCGCCAAGCTGCCCGAGTACGATTGGCCCCCCCTCTCCGTTCAGCTTGCGCCATCATCCACGTTTATTTTTGTTTATGTTGAGATCATCTGTACGTAGCGGAGCATCGTAAAACACTTCATTCAAACTGGACAGAAACAAAATAAAACTCACCTAAATGGTCGTAGTTACACCAACACCAAGTGTGCTTTGTTCAAACTCAACTGTAATTTCACAAGTTTAAGGTGAAAAAACGCAGAATCTGTAGTTGTCGTCTGAATACTTCTTCCACTTTCCCTGGGAATCATCAGTTTAGACTTTACTGTATTTAGCTTTAGTTGTTTTGTTTTACCTGCTAACAAAGGCAACATCATGTCTCTCCAAAACTAATATAGAGCGGTCTTACCATCAGAAATAATCAGCATGTATCGGATACAGAGTTCAGTTGTGGATGGTTGGATGGTGGTTTGATAACACATGATAATAACATGAAAATATCCTGTTACTGTATGTGAGAATATAAAGGATAAAGGTTCATAGATGTAGCTCAGCAGCCAGAGATTGTATCTTTTGTTGTTTTGGCATGAGGTGACATAAGGGTGATGATTTATATAAGAAGGGATAGGAAACATATATTACGTGAGTCCACGTTACCTTCAAATGGTGTGTTTTGTTTTAAATGTACTGAAGGAGCTGATGGTAAGAAATAGTCCTCAGAATGAAAAACAGCGCTAAAGAGTGTGAGTAATAAGGGCTCAGTGTTAAACGTGATGCTTTGACAAAAATAGATTTTTCTACATTCCAGAGATGTGAGACAAATCAAATCCGATAATAAGGTAATAACTATGTAGCTTAGGCAAAATGTGCAAGTTGTTAATGAGGGGTGAATGCTTTCATACGGCTGTTTGGAGGGAAACACATTCAGCTCATTCACATCTTTTTTGCCTGAATATCTATTTTAGACGCTCGGTGATTGAGGTTAGTTGAGACGTTTTGAGTGAAAGGCTCTCATTGTGTTGTGCGGACAAAGTGTTTTTCAATGGCGCCGATGTGTCCTCTGTCTGTTTCAACCCCTCGGTCCTCTTTCATCCCTGTTCACCCAAGAAATGGAATCATAAAAACCATTCATGCTAAATGAAAAAGGGGCATCATAAAGCCGCATTACACTGGAGTACACTCCTCTGCACCTTCCATCCTTATCAATATCACCCCTCGTCTCCTCGTGCATCTCTCTTAGCCCCCTCTTGAAACAAAGCATAAAAGCCTTAGAAAGAGGCACAGTCTGTCATTCCTGTAATATAAGATAAAAGTCTTTAAAAGCTAAAGGCCCAGCTTGTTTGCTTTTTTCCTCTCTCTCTCCTTCGAGCCGGCGGTCTTTAAGGCTGCTCCTCAGGATTAGCAGCACGGAGAACTATATATTATTTGCAGAAGAGCTTAGCGAGCAGAGTCTATGCCTATACATATAAGTCAATTTATATTAGAATTTCCATACATGCATTTTCTTGTTACCGTCAATATGCAAAAATGGTACTCACTAACAAATAATGCATAATGTACTGGAGGCAGGGCATCAATAACTGCATTTGAGCTTTAAAAGAAAATGCAAAAAGGCAGAGCGTAAAGACGGGCAGTATGAAATATACAACACATTAAACACGCAAAACGTCAAAAATATAAAGATGGGCTCTTTGCTCGGGAGACAGCGAGTCATTTATCTATAAAGAGGAGGAGGAAATAAAAAGCTTCCATCCCCGAGCTCTTGTGTATTTCATTTACTAACAAAGTCAGGTTATCTGCTCACAGACGACTCTCTCTTCCTCCTAAACCAGACCTCCACCACCGGGGAGGAAGGACATTTCTCATCCTCTAAGCTTTTAATTTAAAGGGTAAAACACATGATTTAGTCCTAAAAAAAGGAAGCTGTCTTCTGTTAAAGATCCACGGAGGAAAAAAAAAACTTAAAGAGCAGCAGTTTGGGGAAGCACTCTTGAATACAAAACCTGTCAATGTACACCTCCTTCGGGCACTTTGGTACACCACATAACACATGTTCCTCTTCTGCCGGCTGGCTCCGAGTGGAGCGGATGCTGTGTAGTTTTGTGGTGAGGTGTACTGTTGCTTCTGTTGCATTTTCTCCCACTGGTTTGACATTCAAGATCGCTCAATTATGTATGAACGGCAAGCAATATCCTTTACCATCAGGCCCCAATGTAACATATTTCATTTTCAAGGGCTGCAGAGCACAATCAGACCCTCTGTGTAATTACGACTTATTAAAAATGATTCCAAATTATCAGCGGATCTGTGGGCTGGTTGTCTGGGTCCAAACCGAGAGCTGTTGCACTGTATTACTCGCAGAATAACTTCCCATGGGTGGATGGTCTGTCAACAAAGATCCCTGTCCTTAGATCACTGAACACTACAGATTAATTAAAGGAAAATCGAATTGAATTTGTACACACATATATATATATATATAAACACAGCGTAATGAGACAAGGAGCACCCTTTTTTTTTCAGAAATTAGCAGCTTTTGGGAATACGCATTATTGGAACCGTCGATGACTTGTTGCGATACACTTTAAGCACTTTCGTGACTAGTTTTCGCTCCCTATGCACAGTCTCATAATGAGAAAACACAGTTCAGCAGAGAAAAGACATCTCAAACAGCATGTTTACCCTTCACACAACATGGAGGGATTAAAAATGGATGAGCACCCCCATCCATTATTTCAACCTCCAAATGGCAAAATCTGTATAAAGCTCTGAGTATCCGTCTGGGTGAAAATAAATAAATCAAATATGCACTTCCTGCTCTTTTTTTTTTCTTCCTGCGTAGTATACGGTGCCGTGTTTATGTGAGGGCACATCCTGCTCTTGAAAAACATGATGAGCCTTCTAAACGTATATAAATAAACCAAGAGTTTTTCAATTAGCTTTCGCATCTTTTCTGTTAATTCAAATGATTTTGTCACTTTTCCGGGGCAGTGCATATAATATTTAGACTACTCCCAGCCTCCGTTCTCCCAGCTGAATTTCCCCTATCTGAAGTATTCTAATTTGCCAACACAGCGGTGTCAGAAGTGATTTTGCCGCAAAGTCACTAATTATATGCAACATCAATGCGATGTGGGGAAAACGTTAAAAATTTAGCATCACAAGACAAATGGAAAAATGCGTGCTGAAACAAGGAAAAGAAGCACTAACATTCACAGTTTTTCAATGAATAATACATGCTTTTTTTTTTTTTTTTTTTTTTTTTTTTTCTCCTCACATGGACTCACAAGCCCAGACTGGCTTCGGTGTCACTCTCGTCTTTATCCTAAAAAAAATATGACTTTTTCACATGCAGCACTGCTGTTTGAAATCCACTCATGAAAGCAGTTGTTGACGCTATAAGGGCATTGTTCTATGGGCTGATTTCATTAGCAGCCCGTGTGTACAGAACTGGAAAAACAATAGGAGTAAAAATAAAGGGTCATGGGTTGACTATAACATGTGCACAATTCAAACTCATTTCTACACGTGGAAATGTGCGTAAGGTTTTTCCTCCCTCAAAATGAAAACAAGCAATTAAAACACTGCTGGGAACTCTTTTCACTCCTTCAATGTGAGGAATGAAATTATATTTAAAAGAGGTTTGAGCATTTTCAGCTAATTCTCTTTAGGGATGCACCGATACCGATACTGGATCGGAGATCGGTGACAATGGGGCCGATCCATTCAACTCAGTTTTATGTTTGTATACTATATATATTAGTCACTGCAATTTTATTTCCTGTTAAAGTTTTGACCAATTTGTTGCTGCATTAAAAAGGCCCAAACTTGAATATTTAAGATTTTTTACGAAGTTGGTGTACGATTTATTAGTTTAATAATAAAGAACAATTAAATAAATGTATATTTATGGGTCACATTTTGCTTTACAAAGTTTAAAGGGACTCTATGGAAGAATCACACATTGCTTGTTAACAGTGACATCTGTGGCCGTTAAGTCAACTGCAGTCAGCATTTTGTTGCTCGCGCTTGTGCTCGCGTTACGTAGACGTGAGCGAGCATTGTTGGCGTTAGTGGACTCCCATTTCTAACTGAATATTTGCTGTGGTTGCACACTGTTAGCCGCGTAAAAGCGGAGCTGAAAATAAAAGCACTCGCAAGCACGCATGACGTCACATCCTTTGGATTTTCCTGGAAAAAAACGGCCTGGATTCTTCACAGTAAAAGCAGTCGACAGGCTGATAAAGGAAACCCAGAAAGTCGCGTAAGGTCTATTTCTTTTTAGGTTAAGATACAACCTGTTTACACATTGGCAATAAAAGAATATTTTAAAATGTTTAAACATGTAAAACCTTACATACAGTCCCTTTAAGTCCAGCCTGATGTTGCCCCTTACACATAACAGAATGATCCCAGTCACTTCCACACAGCGAGGCATACAGCTGATTAATCAAACACTGGTATCGGATCGGTACTCGGCATCAAACCGCTATCAGGACTGAAAAGGTCGGATCGGTGCATCCCTAATTCTCTCTGCAGAAGAACAACGCTATATAGATAACATCAACTAGCTTGTAATTACCTCACCTGTCTGCAACAAGACTGAACTAAAGTATTTAGAGCCCTGTGGTTTATTGTGGCTCCCCAGCCGCTCGCCAAAACAGCAGCCATGTGTTGCCGTATAAAGGTGCAGCGAGGAGGTTGATAAACTGTTGGTGCGTCAAGTTGATAGCAGCGAACATGACCCGCCCTCTGAACTCCGCTAACCAAGACTGACATGGCGGGTCGTCGTTGGACCGACAAACAACTTTGCTTTTGTTTTTTGAAAGTATTTCCATGGCTCCCTTCGCAGCAGTAATTATATTCCAGATCATTATGCGTTGTAAAGTCTATTGACCCCTTGTAAACTTATATTTACCAAGCCGGAACAGTTAATGAAATAGTCTTTTAATTAGCACTCCTCTTAAGGGGTGGGACATCTGAAAAGGGGTCCCTGTTTTGTTTTGGCTTTGTGGTTGACTGAAGGGTGCAGATCCACTGTTCTGAGATAAAACAGTAATATCTTAATTAAGACGTGTGACGTTTAACTGTTAACAGTCGCAGGCGCTGCGTGCACCTCTGTGCCAGGGGCGGCACCTGCAGTACAGGAATATTCACCGCACTATGAATCAATAAAACAATATCATAATTTCTTCTTTTGTTGTTTTGTTATTTTAGGGCCAGGTCGTTTTTCAAGCTTGACTGATTGAAAGTGGTCTGACTACTCAAGGTAACAACTGGAGAGGGGGTGGTGGTGGTGGTGGTGGTGGTGGTGGTGGGGGTGGGGGTGCTGCTTGTATAATGCAGTCTTTGGCAGGCTCTCTCTTTGTATTAGATACATTAGGACGGAAATGTGCACTAACTTAAAAATGCTCATGTGAAAAAACATGGAATGTATTAAATTAATGGTCTCTTTTGCCTCGGGGCAGTAATGAAAAGGGACCCCCAATGAGTTCATTTTTCACGGCTTTGGTTATGCATTCAACACTCTAATTGAATTTCAATGTAAGTTTTACAAAGTCTTTATTACGGTGACTGTTGATGTAAATTTCATGTGATCCATCGCGGGACTTCCACCCATTAAGTAATTTAATTGTGACATGCACTTTCTACGCACCTCATGCTTTTATGCCTATTCCTCCTCATCCGAATTGTCACTTTCCTCTATTATCAGCGCTGTTTATGTGGATTGAGGAAAGCAGTCTGCGTATACTCTCGGCAACTTTCATGAGAACAGCTCCTTAAAAGGAGTAATTGCTCGTCTCCGCCGTGCTAAGACAGGGGACAGCACCCGACAGCTAGAGTATACTGGAGTATACACAAAGTCACAAGCGTTTTTGCGAGATGTTTGCAGATGACTGCACAGACAGAGCGCATTTTAGCTGGGAAAACGTGTATTATTAGATTTTATCCTGTGAAGAGGAAGAAAACAGCTCAAAAGAAGTCAAATTTATACAAATTTCTGCACAAGATAAGCTTCTGAATAACCTGTGAGATGCACGTTATGCATGCATTCAAAAGGATTCAAGAGGATTGAAAAGAAATAGAGACAATATGCTTTCTTTGTGCGTGTTTCAAACCCTGTGAAGTGTATTCGCAGACGTCTGAAATGCATCCTGGGAGTCAGTTTCCTCTGTCTCCATCTAGTGTTTCTGCCTGAAGCCACTTTTCCAACACACACAGAGCATAAATAGAAAAAGCATCACCACCCTTTTCCTTTACAATTACAAACAAAAGAGCTAAAAAAAAACATTCACACACTAACAAGACGGAAATCTGTAACGTTTCTCATCAATAGCTGCGGCCGTGCATGGGCACACGTGTGAATGTGCATGAGCCGTCTGAGACACCGAGGCTGGATTGACCTGATCATTAGAAGGGGGAAGAGGCTTGACCTGATATTTCCTCTGTTGTTTGGTCAGGAAAGGGACGTTATTGTAAAAGGGCTGTAAAGATAAATAACCTCGCCGTTTCCATGGCAAAGGCACAAACAGTGGCAGCCGAAGACAAAAGAGCAGAAGACAATAAATCCAACACTGTCAATTTTTGTTTAGTTTTCAGAGTGTTTTGGAGGGAAATATGCTTTCAAAACAAGAGGCCGCGTCTGTTTTTCCACGGAGAAAGGGAAATCGGATCAGTTTTTTCTGCTTTTTTTTTAAACAGCCCACAGTTTCATCTTGTGCGTTATTTTCCAGGCCACGCCATCCTGATTGGTAATAGGAATATCTGACACCCTATTTTGCCTGTGGATCAGGAAACTCCTTGTACAGCTGTATACATGTTTTTATAGCCTTTGAAAGAAAGGGGTATTGTCTTTAAATTCCTAAGAATGCGTTATCCGGCCTTCAAATTTAAGTGGAAAACCATCCCAGGCACTTTTTTTTTTTTTTACAAGCTGAACAATCAAGAGAGAACATGCACATTTGCTCTTACTCTTGAGGTCAACTAGAGTTCATCTCATTAGAACAAATACAGGTCATCAACTTTAGTACACTTTAAAGGTTCTTTATATGATATCAGCAGCAAACTACTATTGTCTATGTAAAGATATAGAGGATATAATGTCTACCTGAGCAGAGAATGAAGTCGCTCTGTGCGTTGTAATCCGAGCTTCTCCGTGCTTCGTTGAGAAAGCCGGGCCTTTTAGTGCAGCTGTCACCTTGTTGAGAGCCGTGCGGAGGCAATAGAAATGCTGATAATCTCGCATTTAGCACCTTTAAAGGGGATTTCACACAGCCTGTTTATAGGTTTTAGGAGGTACTACTACATATGTGAAGAAGTGGTTTAAAGACTTTTGTGGCTCCAGTTGGTATCAGTTGGAGCAGAAGACGTTTGAAAATGAAAAAAAATAAATAAATCTGGAGGTATGGAGTTAAAACATTATAACATTCATTATAACATTTTGCCTTGAACTTTATTATTTTTTTGTCGCGGATTACTTTTGTATTTGACGACAAACCAACACAGGACTTTCCCTCAGGAGGAAGCTGTTTGTGTCCCGTGTGAAACTAAAAGTCAACGTTCACTTACGTAGTCATTTTAAGCCAAACCATGATGTTTTTATTTACTAAACCTAACCAAGTAGTTTTGTTGCCTGAACCTAACTAAGTAGTAGTGTTGCATGTTTTGTTTTGTTTATAACATTATGCTTAAAACTGTTGAAAACTGCACCCGTATCCCGGGAGAAAATACGTTGCACCAGAGGGAGCTGGGTGAAATCTGATAAATGTCCTCAAGTGATGTGGTTTCAGTCGGCGTCCGGTTTGTGGAGTTAGAAATAAGTGATCTTACCAGACCGACTCCTCATCTCTGCTTGAGGATAGCAAGTCGAGGCTACATTTAGACAAGGAAGAAGAATGTGTTGAATATAAAAGACTTTGTTCCAAATCGCATACTTTCTTTTTACTTGTAGTACGTACTGCAGCTGCTCTTACAAAGTACGTACTGTTGCATGCAGTATATGCACACAATAGGGATGTACTACTTCATTATAGCATTGCACCTTGAACTTTGACCCCTCTTGCTCATATATCTGCTGTGCCGAGGATTGTAGGTCAGAATATCCACAAAAGCACGCTGGCTCGCATACTTCAAAATACGACCGGATGTCGTGGGACATCCTGGTATTTTTGGCACACGGCATGTATAGAGACTTACTAAATCATTTTCTGGCATACTAATAGTATGGTAGTATGGGTATTGGAACGTTCTGCGGCATTGAATCCAATCCTTTTTTTGGGAGCAATGCCAAATCAGTTGAATACTCTTATAACATAAAAAAGGAACTCTGTAATTCAGGATGTTCCTCAAAATAGCGGAAAAGCTTCAGGTTCAACTTTCCGTCATCACCCGATCATCTACAGCGTAAAAGAAACCTCGGC
>CAKALG010016490.1:0-25897 GCA_916700815.1 Helicolenus hilgendorfi
TTTCTCTCACGCAGACATACAAGTTCACACGAGGTAAAAATACTCACAGCAACATAAAGAGACACATCCCTCGTCTCCTCTCTCACACACAAATACGTGTTTTGTCTCACAGCCAGAAATACACAAGCAAAGACACTTGGAAGCAGTCAGAGTTTATATATACATCCTCCAAGGCTGCACACTTAATGTGTTAGATTAATAATAGGAGATGTTTAGAAGATTTTGATCTGCCTCAAAATGCACAGAATGACAGACAATCATGCTCATTTTGGGAGGATATGTAAATCATGTATTAAGTCTATGTACAAGGATGAATTGCACAAAATGTGATGCCCACTGGGTTTAGGCCATTTTAATTCATTATGTTGCTGTAGCGCCACCTATAGGGGGAATGGTGTGGAATTTTGCAGGATCTGAATTAAGCTGAAATTGCATAATGCATATGTACAATAGGCAATGTCTACAAGAATTTAAATATTTTATTTACCTAATTTTGTAAAAAAGATGAAAAATGGATGTAGGAGACGTACAGGGTTGTAATTAAAGCGCCACATTGCCATCAGCTGTTTACAGCAGCAGGAATAGGAGATATTTACCTAGAAATAAGTAAATATAAGGAGGGGAAAGTACATCATAAATCACTGTGTATGCATATCTATGCAACCATCATTGTTTCTAAACGTTAATTTAATGTTCTGACTTCTTTTAAGTGTTGACAGAGACAGTATAGTAACTTCTTGATTTGGATTCAGTCATCAAGCCATGTTAAAGGTGCCTAGTGGAGTTTTCTTGTAAACAGAGAAAACATGTTTTTTTATGTTGTTTTCTTTTTCTTAAATGTTTGAATCCTGCATTGTTTACATCCATGTTTTACTAGTAGTACTACTACTGGATATCTTGGTGCATTACCGCCACCCAGCCCGTTCTCATTCCCAGGGCGTCAAATACTGACGCTTTGTCACGGCCGTCAGCGTTCAATACTGCCGCCCAAGGCACCCTTTAGCGCCTGTATGAGAAGCACCAGGCTTTCCATTAACTACAGTGTAAACCCATCCGAAGCAACAGTAAACACTCAGAGAAAATGTGCCGGGAGTGACTGTGTTGACGTAGTTTAAAGAGAGAAAAGAGACACACAGGGTGATTGGGAGGGGAGATGGATGGGTCCAACAAACACAGGGCTTTCATCCAAGAGACCGCCGTTTGTGTCCCGTGTGTTAAGTGACACGTTCACGTTCACGTTACAATCCGCTGTTCATTGGTGTCCTGTGATCACAACAATCAGTTTGATTTTCACTTTACAAACGTAGTAGTTTTAAGCCAAACCAGGCAGTTCTTTCCTAAACCTATAACTGGTTTTGTTGCCTAATGCTAAGCTGATGCCAAGGGGCGTGACAAAGAGTGTGGAGACCACACTGGGGTGCGCAGATAGTTTTTTGTGCACAACTTACAGCAATCAATCTGCTTTGTCAGAAGTAGCTGGCCTGCACTGAAAGCTGCAGGAAGAACAAAGGGAAATTTCAGGGGGGAAATAATTTTTCTCCTATGTCTCACGGTTCAGGAGTTATGAGCCAAAATATCAAATTTGACACAGGGCCACTTGTTGGCGCTGTCCACACCAAAAACCAATCACTTGTTATTTGGCACTGAACTTTTTAACCAAATGTCAGTGAAGTATGTGACTGAACCATGTGATGTGGTTGGTTTCTGGGATATCTTGCCAACTAACAGACAAACAAGCACACAGGACAGAAAACAAAATGTCTTTGGCATAGCTACCAAACAATACTTTTGTTCTTTCTGTCTCACTTCCACTGATGCACACATGTATGTACACACACACACAGGCTCACACACACAGAGCCGTATCAATCAAGCTATTCCAGGAAGCCAAAGAAGAGAGAGGAGATAGGCAGTCCTGTTCTCAGATGCCGGTCTGCCAAAGAAAAGCTGTTGGCTGCTGCCAAGGTTGAGCGAGCATATTGCCTCGTAATGGAAAAAGAATGGAGAAGCAGACACTGCACATTGTCTGAAACTCTATCAAATGATTTCCCTGTCTCTCCCTGCACAGCCACTGTGACACAGTGTCTGATAATGGCGGGCTTGTGTGTCTGTGTGTACATGTGTGTGAGACTGTGTTTGTCAAGTGTGTGACAGAATTGATGTGTTCAGTCGTTTGGCATGCCTGCCGCCGGTGTGTTTCTGTGTGTGTTTGTGCGTGCATGCGGTCTGACACCAGATAGTTGTCGGAGCAGCTGTTGATCACCGATAAAGAAAATGTTTCATTCTGAGCACAGACATAACATAACAACATCGACACAAATGCCTGTATAGCATCTATCTCCTCACAGCTGCACTCACACCTCTTTCCTCGAGACAAAACTCATCTGTCAGAGAGGGAGAAATGGACCATATATTGCAACATTTCACACAAAATTAGTTCGTCATCATCGAAAATAATCTGTCTGTGTGGGTTTATGTCCAAATATCAATTTCAATTGTGGATGTGAAAGGAAAACAGAGTCGTAGATGTCATGAATGAAAGAACTCGCTGCACATCACTGGGAGTTGAGGAGCCTCTTAAGTGGGATTTTATTAGTTTATTTATTAGGTTATCTACGATATGATGAAAGTATGCGGGGTTTTTTTGCAGTGCCCTGGTGGGGACATTCACACCAGACTTATAGCTTTATGAGTGCATTTACAGATTACTACTCACTGGTCCTCAGAAACAGCTGGAGGTTAAGTGTTTTTCCCCAAGGGCAGTCAGGCTGGTTGGGCAGGAAAAAAAAGCTCTTCGATGGATGTCCAAAAGCACTGATTCAGTTTCCCAAATTAAGAAATGTATAACTGCATTTAAATATGGGTACTGGAATACCAACACAGTCTCATGGCAGTTCGTGAAATAGTCACAAAATTGAATCTATTTGATTCGTGTACATAGACACGACTTTCTACGACACATCCAGTCTTTTCAAAATAAAACTACGTAGTTAAGTTTAGGAATAGTTCGAATTAGGTTTGGTTAGGCTTAGGCAACAAAACTACTTAGTTATGTTTAGGAAAAGATCCTGGTTTGGGTTAAAATAACTAAGTTTGGAAATTACGTGGCGAATACATCAACTTTGACTTGTGCTTTCACACGAGACACGAACAATGGTCGCCTGGGTGAAAGTCCTGTTATCCTTTGACCCTCAATTCTGCTCAAGTTCTTTTCAGTTTTACACACCGTTGAACGGCTGGCTTACCTTTGTCATTGACATTTGGTAACCCGTTGAGCCCTTTTATCAGCTGCTGGCAGGTGCTGCACGCTATTAGTATCCTCCCATCTCAGTCTCATTCACACTCTCGTCACTAGTGTGTGTGCGCTTGTGCGCTTGTGCGCGTATGTGTGCGAACTGGTGTCAAAAAAACGTTGATATGTGGGTGTCAGCGTCACAGCGTCAGTGATGGTGTGACTGTGTGTACGTTTGGAGACCGCCTCAAAAGTATGTGTGCGTGATTGAGACCTAGAGAGAAAAACACATTAAGCTGATGCTGTCATCTCCCTTCTCAACTGTCTTCTTCTGCCAACGAACAATGCCCACCTGTGCCAATCGCCGTCACTCATGTCTGTTCCTTCGTCTAACGCAGAGAGAAACACAGGAATTCAATTCAGTTTTATTTATATAGCACCAAATCATAACAGAAGTTATCTCAGGACACTTTCATGTAGACTTTACTCTTTATAATATTATTTACGGAGACCCTACATTCCCGCGAAAGTAACAGTGCCATTTTAACACCAATAATTATATTTAATAATAATTGTTGAGCAGGAACATGAGGGCAGTAGGTGGATTGCAACCATAGATGCATGACTCTACAGCCCCGGAGCCAGAAATACGCGCAGAAAGCACAAAACTACAGGAGAGAGAAGATGTTGAAACTTATTGTTGTCTGAAACAATGGGAGTTCTATTTCCACTTTAGTTTTGAACCTGAACCATCTCTATCACATCATATTGCTCGCCACAGCCAGAGGCTATTATAATTAATGAATTAATAAGACTCCTGCTGTCTGAAAATTGTGGTTCAATAGTCTGAGCACATAAGCACGGGGGGGTTTTGTGGTTCAATAGTCCGATGCTGGTTGCACAAAATGTAACCAGCGGATCTATCGTGTCTGTGCCTAATTGTGGCTTGACAGTGCGCAACATAGTGACAGCACCTGTGCGCGTTGTGCAGTCTCACAATATACTTATCTCATGTGCACAAATGAATGAATGAGTGGGTCAGAACATGATAAAAATGTATGTAAGTATAATATTGTTATAATTATTTTAATTGTGGTGAAAACCGGGACAAAAAAAACAAAACAGATATTACAGATATTTGTCGAGACTCGCGACACCTAACTTGAAATCAGAACAATCCCGGACAAACCAGGACGTCTTTTCACCGTAGCTCAGTGCAACATGGGAAGTCTCCCAGAAGTCGAGGCCTATAGCAGCATAAACTAAGGGATTCAGGTTCAGAGCTCACCTGAGCCAGCCCTAACTATAAGCGTTATCAAAGAGGAAAGTCTTCAGCCTATACTCTTAAATGTGGAGAGGGTGTCAAACTGGGAGCTGGTTCTACAGGAAGAGAGCTTGATAGCTGAAGGCTCTGGCTCCCATTCGACTTATGGAGACTCCAGAAACCTTAAATAACCCTGTACTCATGGGAGCGCAGTGTTGTAGTTGGATAATAGGGTACTACTTAATGAGCTCTTTAAGATATGATGGTGCATGACCATTAAGGACTTTGCAGGTGAGGAGAAGGATTTTAAATTCTATTCTGGCCAGTAAAGAGAAGTTAATAGAAATAGGATCTCTTTTCCTAGTTTTTGTCTGTAGCCTACATGTGCTGCAGCATTCTGGATCAACTGGAGAGTCTTAAGGGACTTATTGGGGGAGAAAAACAAAGAGAGAGAGAGAAAAAGAGAGAAAGAGAGAGAGAGAGCTCTCTGTGCTCCGCAACACACACACACACACACACACACACACACACACACACAAACGGGGCTCAAACATGCCATGACATTTCATTAGGGAAGATTTTCAACACAATTTTCAATTCTCAAATGTCAATACCACTGCGCCTGTCTGCACCTGTTGGGTATTGTCCTACATTTGTTGTGTCAATCCCGTATTGTCTAACAGTCTCGGAATGCGTCAGCACCAATTAGCCAGGAAATATTCCTCGTGCATCCGTTGCACCCGGTAGAAAAGAGCAGCCTTTTCCCTCAGACCAGCACACCAACCTGCAGTCACACTTTATCTGGTAGTAGAAGGAAATGCCATATTCAAAGCCTTGAAAACACAAAGACAATGTAACAGAGAGATACTAAGGGGAGGAAATAAGTCCTCAATTTATTTATTTATTTATTAATTTATCTATTTTGGAAATTCCATGTAAGCAAATGAAATAGCTTTGCCTTGTTGTAGGAAGACAAGACAAGAGTCTTCAACAATGCTAGCAGCTCTGTGAGACCGTATGTAGGCACCGCATTGCATTGAGTTTGATGCTACTGTCATTATGCTAACATGCTCACAATGACGATTAGAACTTGCTGATGATGTTTACCGTGGTCAACATCTTAGTTTCGCCTGATAAAAGTCAGACAAACACCATTAACTCCATCCAATAGTTGTTGAGATATTTCAGTCAAGACCAAAGGGGGGAACCAACAGACAGACAGACAGACAGACAACTGTGGCTAGAAATGCAACAGAAATTCCAAGTCAACCATAAAGGCCAGATTCATATCATAGACTGTATATAAGAAATAGACGTAGTCACACTGCCGTTTTGAAGCCTTGATTTTGGCATTTGGGCCTTCGCCATCTTGGTTTTTGCAACCAGATGTGACACGAGAGGGTGGAGCTAAGTACAACCGAACGCTGAATTTCACAGGCAACAAAAAAAGGTTCTAATTACTTTCATGAACTGAAAACACACAGCGAAAGGGTTAAATTTGTAAGACGGAAACACAGACAACTCCCAGACCGGACAACGTCGTGGTAGTGACCTGTCAATCACAACACAGCTACGCCCTAAAGCATCCCCTGCTTTATGGTCTATCTGACTCTAAATGGGACCATCATTTACTAAATGAACATCATGCTGTATTGAAGAAGACTTGAAACAAGCGAATGAGACCATAAACTCATGTTTGCAATGTTTACTGAGGTAATAAATCAAGTGAGAAGTAGAGTCATTTTCTCATAGACTTCTATGCAATCAGACTTCTTTTTGCAACCAGAGGAGTCGCCCCCTGCTGGCTGTTAGAAAGAATGCAAGTTCAAGGCACTTCAGCATTGACTTCACTTCTCACATCCGGGGGGTTGCCCGCTGATTCAAATCAATTATTTATAATGACGAATAATTTATTTTCAGAGAATGTTGCAGAAAATAAGTTGCAGCAATATTCTTTCAGCAACTATTGCCCTAAAAATACACACAAGAGAGGCAGGATGGTGCATCCCAAAGTTTCTGAGTATACTATACTATGCACCCTGGCTTCTTCTTTTTATCATCCAAAATCGCCTCTTAATCCTTGTTTGTGTCTTCGATTTGTGGTTATTGATATAACACAATAAAACTCTGTCTCTTTAATTGTATCCTCCATTTTCTTCTTCTTCTTTTAAATGTACAATGTAAAGAAACCTCCACCGAGGACGTAACATGAAGCAGAAATAGCAACACTTAAGTGTCTTCTACTTCCACAAGGTCGTCATCAGTTTCAAGTTTTATTTGAATAGGTGCATGACTGGAGGCGTGTGCACAAGGTGTCTAAGTCAATATGAACCATAAATCACAGCATGAGAAGATAATGACTGTAATCATCATAAGGAGTTGTAACCTCCACCGAGACTCAAATTATGAGCCGTCATGTTGAATGCAAGTGAAATTAGGCCAAAAATAAATAGGGGGGAATTTAATTAGGTGTGCAGCTATCCAAATAATGATATCACACATCTTTCTGAAAGTGTATCACGTTAAAGGAAACTTCTTTTTTATGCAACTGCATGAATAAATATTCTCAGGCGGAGAAAATTGCTTGCTCACTTTTTGTCTTGTTTATCCGTCATGGTTTATTTGACTAATCCACAACAAGCCTGCCAGGTATGCTGTTACTGTAGACATCTTTACAGTTTTATAACTTGCCTGCACACTTTATGAAACAATTCTCATTAGGGTAAAATATTACAACACTTCTGTTTTATACTGTCATGGGCATTTTAATTTGAGGGCATTGTCTTCATATACTGTACTCCAAATCTATCTATGGAGGATGTAACCTGCCAAAATAAGAAATACATTTTAAAAAATTACTCAATAAATAAATAAATATGTAGTTGAATGTAGCAAAATAATTTTAAAAATAATTGTAGCCGTTGTGATTAATGTGATTAAAAGTTAATAAAAATGAATCCGTAAATAAATAAAAGGAAAATGTAAACATAAGAGTAAATAAATGAAGGAATTAAAACAAAGATAAATAAATAAAGAAGCAAAAACAGAAATAACAAATTTATGTCACATTTTATTAACTAATTAATGGCTATATTTCTTTTTAATATTATTTTTGCTACATTCATTGACATATTTATTAATTTATTTATTTTTAAGATTACAGTGGATAGAGTGAGGGGGCAACATGCAGCAAAGGGCCGCAGGTCGGATTTGAACCCTGGGTGCTGTGGTAAGGACTCAGTCTTGGTATATCGGCACCCGCTCTACCAGATGAGCTACCTGGGCACCCATTATTCACTGCCTTTTGATTTTGGCAGTTTACATCCTCCATATCTACCGCTTGCCTTTTTTGG
This sequence comes from Helicolenus hilgendorfi, assembly GCA_916700815.1. Lineage (NCBI taxonomy): Eukaryota > Metazoa > Chordata > Actinopteri > Perciformes > Sebastidae > Helicolenus > Helicolenus hilgendorfi. Next base: position 7,850 of record CAKALG010016490.1, read on the forward strand.
AATAAAGTTGCAGGACACTGAATACTCAATCTGATTTTAGACTCACTGTTCACTCATCGCTTACTACAGTAGATGATTTGGCTCTTGTTTATGACTGTTTGGCTTCATCTTTTTCAAGGGTGCCAACAACTCTGGAGAACACGGCACAACTTGACTCACCTCTCTGTGATTCATGCTCACCGTCCAGTTGGGTGGCGGTCTTTTTCTTGGATGAAAAGCTCAGGTTGTGCCAGCCTCTTCCCCCCAGGGGCAGGCCTGAATGGAGAAGTGAATGGTGGTGCAGGGGGAGAAACTGAGAGGAGAAGAAAGGTTAATTGGTTTTGTTGACCATCTGTCTGCGGAGGAGGAGGCAGTGGCGGGAGGAGACGGCACACCTCAGGTTGAATAGTAAGGAGCAGGATTTACAGGCGCTGATTGGCAGTGACCAGTGTGGTCACCCGTACTATTAATAGAGCAACTTCATCTCTCAGATGAATTCATTCTTCCCTTTTATTGCCTCTGTCCTTTCTTTGTGTGCCCTTCTGCTTTTTTGTGCCGGCTGCGTTTCTCAACCATCTATTTCTTCGGCTCTTTGTGTACCTCACACAGGTTGACTGGCTGACAAAGTATCTCTCCGTCCTGCTCTCCCACTATCTCTTTCCGTGTGCCCTTACGCTCTCAACAAGGTGAATGAGCCATAGATATCCAGCTGAGAGAAAAGGAGAAGTAGCTGAGCGATGCATTCAGCCAGTCTAAAAGCATAGCCGGGGCTGATTCCCCCAGGGGGGCAGCTGTACCTGCGAAAACCCGGGAATCTCTCCGTCTGCACTGCTGAGCCCGAAAGTGGGTATTTCTATCACCACTCAGAGACAGAGAGATGCAGGGAGAAAAATAGAGACAGCCATCACCTCCTACTGTAACCGACTATGACTCTTTTATGTGCAAGCTGGGACATGAACAAGTCACTTCAGTTTGATAAACTCTGGTTATTTCTGTCAAGCAAGTTTATATAACATACCTTAAGGGTAGCAGACTCAGCGTCATAAATAGAAAGTGAATTACAGAGCGCAGGGCTGCAGCTTTTAGCTATTGAATTATGGTTGGGAATGAAAACCTGTTTGAAGCAATCCTGATAAAAGTGGATTGCCTGCTTATAGCTGCTCATGATGACCTTGATGGTTTGAAGTTGTAAGGTAGTGCCTGCTGTGCACCTGAGAGTTTCAATGCTGTTCCCTTCCACCTTTCATGTCAGTGTAATGACGAGTAACATTTCTAAGGTGTTGTGCTATGCCCTCTGTCCTAAAGCAGGCTAAAAACCTGCTTGCAACTGCACCTCGACAGTATATTATATCAATGAATGAATATAATGATGTAGCCCGGTTCAACATCTTCTATGAATTCAAGCATAAAAAGATGTTGTATATTCCTCAGATGCTTCAACCTTTCCTGCTACAGTTGTTCAAGACTCATAATGTCTTCTCCACAGAACTGGACAGTCGGTTAGACTATTGTCAGGTCATTAAATGGGTGTTATCAGTGGTTATAAGCCTCATAGATGTGGGTCAGAAGGGGCCTGCTGCACCCACTAGTAGGTTTTATCATCAATTGACATGGGTGATTACCAAAAGAAGGAAAAGAAAATGACAGAGCAAAAGTGGAAGTTAGGTGCTGTAGTAGAGACAGTGTGAAACTCCCTGAGGCCAGCAGCGATGGATGAGGCACAAAACACTTTTGGAGGCTTTGCATCCTGTCCAAAACCAACACATTCTCCTCCGACTCGTCACATACTGACACTTTGTCATACCCCTCAGCGTCACTTTTAGGTTGCACTAAACACATGCTTAATGTTGTGAAATAAACAAAAACACTTGCTTAGGTTCAGGCAACAAAACCACTAGTTGGTTTAGGAAAAAACAACATGGTTGGGCTTAAAACTGCTATGTTTGTATGGTGAAAGTTTGACTTGACACTGAACACGGGAACAGCTGATTGTAACGTGAAAGTGAGACTTAACGCACGGGACATGAACAGCTGTCTCTGGGTGAAAGCCTTGTGTTTGTTGGACCCATACCGCTCGAGGGTGCCTTGTGCGGCAGTATTGAACGCCGACGGCCGTGGCAAAGCGTCAGTATTTGACGCCGTGGGAATGAAAACGGGCTCAGTTGTCTTTGCGTTTACAACCTTAAGTTTCACTTTCACTTTACAGACGTAGTTATTTTAAGCCAAAACACGATCTTTTTCCCTAAACTGAACTAAGTGGTTTTGTTGCCTAAACCTAAAGAAGCTGTTTCATTTTTGTTCAAAACGTAACCTTTCATTCAGTTTTACAACTCGTTAGAACGTGTTGCTTTTAAGTTTCACCTTCACTTTTACAACGTAGGTGTAGCCAGCCCATTCTCATTCCCATGGCGTCAAATATCGATGCTTTGTCACGGCCGTTGCCGTTTGACATCGCTGCACAAGGCTCCCATTAAAACCAGTATGAGACGCACCAGGCTTTCCATTAACCCAAATGTAAACCCATCCGCGGCAACAGTAAACACTCAGAGAAAGTGCACCGGGAGTGAGGGAGGGGAGGTGGATGGGTCCAACAAACACAGGGCTTTCATCCAGGAGATCCCGTGTGTTAAGTGTCACTTTTACTTTATAATGAGCTGCTTGTTTGTGTCCCCTGTCCACAACGTTTAGTCTCATTTTCACTTTAGTAACAGTAGTTTTAAACACAACCATGTCGTTTTTTCCTTAAAACTAAGTGGTTTTGCTAAAGTGGATGCCAAAACCTAAATTGCCTCCAAGGTGGTGACAAAGTGGCAGCATGTGACAGGTTGGGACGAGAACGTGACCCACATCTATGAGGCTTATAAGGATTGATAACAAGCATTTAACAAGCTAATAACAGTCGAATTGAGAAAAAAGATTAAAGGGAAAACTCTTCTTCATGGGAGACCAGACAGCTTATAAAACACTTTAGAAATTACTCACCACAGGAACCAAAGCTGCTAAATTATCACCTACAAGCTTAATTTAGTGAATTTGTGTTTCAGCAGAGGCAGAGCCGGTCCTCATGACAATTATGCTCAGTTGTCTGCCAGAAACTGATTTAAGTATTAAGGTGATTGTATCTACAAGGCTCTATACATAATACATAATATAATAAAGCTGAGACCAGACTCATCCTGCAAACCCCTATTTATGCCAAAACATTCTCAACTCAGTTCAACTCAAGAGTTATGCTCGATCAGAAAATGTTTTACTAATTAGAAAAAGATACATTAACCTTTATCAATGCAAAGCTATGCAGAGCATTTTTAGCTTCTTTCTGCTCAATGTTTTAATTGACGGACCCACAACTTTACTGGTTTGGTTCATTCTCACTGCTCTCATCAACCGCGTTTCCAGCAGCTTCAGACAGCTGTTTTCAGTGAAAAAGATCTAATAAAACAGCTGTACGCTACCTGTCCAGCACCAAACGTCAGACAGACAAAGTTAGCAACTATGAATAGTGTAGTGGAGCATTTAGCACCAAAGAGCCAGATATGTTTCTAGGAGTTTGGGGAGATAAAAACAAAGCTATAGGACTTACATTCCTCAGGGTGGATATAAACAGAAAACAGGCTAATGTTGTTCTGTGTCTGCTGGATGTGTAAAATGACAACTGTTGGCTAACATAAAACCCAACTATATGAGGCAAATGGCCGCCCACCCAGAGCCGGGTTCTGCCTAAGGTTTCTACCCGCTAAAGGGGAATTCTTCCCTGCCATTGTCGCATAACAATGCTTGCTCACGGGGGATCTCTTGTTGGGTCTCTAAATTACAGAGTACGGTCTAGACCTGCTCTATATGAAAAGCGTCTCGAGGTAACTTCTGTTTGATTTGACGCTATATAAAAATAAATTGAATTTAAAGTTCACATATCGGCTAAAAAAGTCAATTAATACTGCTTCAGGAACTTTCTTTCATAATCGGAACTAGAGCTGCAACGATTAATCAATTAGTTGTCAACTATTAAATTAATCTCCAACTATTTTGATAATCGATTAATTGATTTGATTAATTTTGGAAGAAAAAAAGGTAAAAATTCTCTGATTCCAGCTTCTTTAATGTGAATATTTTCTGGTTTATTTACTCCTCCATGACAGTAAACTGAATATCTTTGAGTTGTGGACAAAACAAGACATTTGAGGATGTCATCTTTGGCCTAGGGAAACAACGATCGACATTTTTCACCATTTACTGACATTTTATAGACCAAACAACTAATCGATTAATCAACAAAATGATCAACAGATTAATCAACAATGAAAATAATCGTTAGTTGCAGCCCTAATCTGAACCACAGAGAAAGTGTTGCAGATAAATGGTGGACGATATAGCTTATATAATGTTTCTTGTACCACCTTTTGAATTGTGTCCCTCAGCAGCCATGCATTCTCTTTCAGCTGTATAAAAGATTGTTTCTAAACTCTAATTTGTTATCTAACATCACTTTTAGAAGGAATTAAATTATTCCTTTGAGTCTGAACTCTCCTGCTGCAGCAAAGCTCTTAGTGAAAAGGTCAAACATCATTTACTGTGCATTTGTACGTGCATCAATGTTAAATGATTAACCTGCTGGTAAGGTGTGTTTGATTTGAAGTGTTTCACACATTTCACATTTGTCACTTTTGCCATTTTAAAACAATATATTAATTTAAATACTGTGAAACACAATTGTGGTCTGTTTGCAGAATAGATGTAAAAACAGATTTTATATCAGTCTTATATTACTTTAAAACCTCTGCTAGATTTGAAGACTACATGTTATCAGGTATTTTGTTGTGGAGGAGCCAATAAATGCTGCTGGATAAACACTTTATCTGTATCGTTTGTTGAGAGCACTAATCAATAATGCATTACACATTTCAGACACTTTGGAAAACACCACAGGGACCACTCTGCCCTCGTAAACTGTCAAGGGTGACATACACTTTTAATATCGTTCCATTTTCTGAATTACAGAATGCTGTTGGACAAACGCTCTGCAGAAACCGCACAGCTTTATTTTCTGCAAATATCTGGCCTGGTGCTGCTCTCTACCAGAGTGGGAATACAATTAGCAGGTACATTTGAACATAATTAACACTGTTTGAACAGAAGTTTGGTTCTTATCCTGAATCTGTACAAACTTTAGGAGTGTTAATTTGCCCCTGAGTATGCTCTCCATTCAGGTACGATGACTTGTTAAGATATTTATAAAGTTAAATTTAAATTCACTGCAGAGTAATTTAACCCACGCACAATTTCTGATTAGTGCAGTTCCTAGCTGAAGTGGGTTAATGAGTCAATTAGACGAATGAGATCAAAGTCAGACTAAATATACAGATAAACATGATGTACATTACTAGTCTACATTTTCTGCATTATTTTAGTGCCACCTTACAAAGAATGCTACTAAAAAACAAAACATATTTTGCTATTTTCTCACCGTCATGATGGTGACTGATGTCAGCCGCGCTCACTTTGAAAAAAAGTCTGAAGTGAAAAGTGACTCAGCGACATTGAGGATGTTCTTTCAAGGACAAACGGGGATGTAATGAATGAATCCTCTCCACCACGACATTAACTTCAACAGAGCAGACGGTTTAAAAGCTGTTAATTATCAGCAGCATTTATGTATAAAATATTCACCTTTCTAATTAGCTGCTGTGAGGGTCAAAGAGTCTGTGCCATGTATTTAGTGAACAACTGCCTGAAGGCAAAAAAAAAGGTGATATATGACGAAAACTGTCTAACAAATGCAGTCCTGACCTGATGAGTGACTGAGTTGCAGGTGTGCAGGTAGCTTGGGAGTGAGAGTGAGACGGAGTGCCACGCCCAGACAACAACACAGAGACAGAGATAGAGGACAAACAGGGGACCTAAGCATTTGGTCCTTGCGAACAGAAATTATGTACGTGTTTATCTGCATATAGAGCGGGGAGGTGAGATCCGATGGCTAGTGGTCACTGGAGATGCATGTGGAGACGCGTTCTAATGCCAGGTGTGAACTGACATACTTGGAGCTGTCCACTTGTGATCGGATCACCCAAGACGCATGTTCATGCCAGGTCTGAACAGGACCAGAGTGGACACAGGACCACACAGGACTCACAGGACAGCAACCCTAGTCTTCATATCAAAGTCCTGAAAAAGTAGCACTTTCTACACTTCCAGCCGCCCTAACAGAAATAGCACTGACTTCCCATATGTCAGCTATTGTTTCTTAGCTATTCCTGATACTTGCCAAAGTTGGCTTTTGAAGTAAAAGTAACTATGCATGCAAATGTCTAACATAATATATATGGCATAATTCTATTAAAAGAGATATGAGGAGAATCGTTTGGCAATAACGGACTGGAAAGCTGTCAAACTTGAAACACTCACACCCCCACACACAGATACTTTTTCCTCATGACCACTGACAAGAAATATCTTCTTATATCTGACTATTTTTTGCAATCAGATGAAAAGGAAATCTTGGCAGCACCTATGATTAAATTTTAATAATCTCAACTAAATATCAGATAGAGCAGGGAGCATCTGATTTAAATGCCACATCCGACGCTGGCCTGTGTCTCTGGGGATTTAAACATTCAAATATAAATAGTAGCATGCTGCCATTAAGCTGGATGTAGGATTTAGATGGATGTGCCTATTAAACAGTAGCTTAATGAAGAGTCTTTTTTCTATTCTCCAAAAGGTTCAGCAATAAAGTAAAATGAAGATCCATTTCTTTTCGTTTATTACGGTAAATTATTCATTCAATTTCTCCCTCTCTCTTCTTCAAGAGTCAAATGAGCTTTCAGAGGATCATTAAGACAATGACAAGTCTGTGTTGAGTCTGGGTCACATTCACCCCCGGGACCATCCAGACTGAAGAGTTTATTGTGTTTTTTTTATTAAGATTGTTGTTGACTTGTTTATATCAGGCTTCCCAGTGATGACTCATTAGCGTCGCTGCAGCTGTCAATAGCTCTGTTGAACAAATTTCATCCTACTGTTAATAGAACTGTCTTTTTCCTTATTTCTGTCATTAAACGTGTTAGTGTTTGTCCTTATGTGTGTTTAATATTAGTATTCAGTCTGTCGGCACCTTTATTTGACTTCTGGAGAGATTATATTCAAAGACGGATGATTACCAACCTTCTACCTAAACGGAAATAGATCAGTGTTTATCAAAATGGCCCACAAGACTGTTAAAAAACAACTTTGGATAAGGTTTGGTTAAAGTTTTAGCACATAACACTATGCATTAAGGTGCTAAATGCGAAATTGGGAGCATTTCTATTGGCTCTCAATATGGCGACGGCTGAGTCGGCGGCTCGCAGCTAACAGTGCTAAGAGCGCTAACAGCGCTAACAGTGAAAACAACAGCAACAGTGCTGACAGAGAGAGTGTTAACCTGAGCGGGAACAGGAGGATGGGTGCTACGCTTCCGCAACAACGCCGTCGGTCAGGACAGTGTTATCAGCTGTAACCGTCGTATGAGAGCAGTGCAGAGCGTTAGCTGTGAACTACTCAGTGGGGCACGCTCACATGCATTAACATGCACTAACATGCACTAAAATGGACGCGCGGCCAGCCCGGCTCTGTCAATAAAGCACAGAGAAGCAGTGTGTTATTATAACACAAACAGAGGGAGAGTGACTTCATTCTCTGCTCAGGTAGACATTACTCCTCTATATCTTTACATAGCAAGTAATTGTTTGCTGCTATATTAATTCTCTGGATATCAAATAGAGCACCTTTAAGGTAAGGGAAAGATTGCCTATACGATTAAGATGCAGGCGCGGCAGCAAACAAACAATACTTTCAACCAGGAGGCTGGTGTTGGTGTCCCGTGTGAAACTAAAAGTAACGTTGACTTAATTTGTCACGTCAGTCGTCAGTCACGTGAGTCGTTTAATATCTTCAGCCCTGTGAGTCACGTGAGTCGTTAGTCAGTGAAGTTAACGTCAACCACGAAGGTTTCCTGTGAAAACAGAAGTTTATTTTGAAAGAACACTATGAATGCAACAAGTGAATGTTGACACACCGTCCCTGGACCGTTCCAAAAGTAACGCAAGAGGAGCAACCCGTGTGTTGGTCTTTGAGGCCGAGGGGCACTGACCAAGTAGCGGTATTTGACGAGTTGGTGGAGTGAGAATGTGTTGACAATACAATTGCACTTAAAATAAAAATAAAAAAAACATTTGATTTGAAAAAGTGAACTAAACTGAACTAAACACTGAAGCTTCACATTAGCCTACCCTGCCAAAATGATCTGTTATTGAAGTGAATGGTTTTCTAATCTTCCTCCTGAAGATTTTTGCTGTAGTATAAAACACGTCAAGTATTTCTGGCTTTGCTAGCAGGAGAGGACAGCGAGAGGTCGCTTGTCAGTTGAACCTAAACACAGTTGATTTAAAGCATGTGAAGAAACGACTAATGCTCTCATGTTTGCTCCACATGCCCTACGTAGCTCTACCCTATAGAAACCACTGTAAATGCATGACCTCCCTTCTGAAAGCATGTTTATCTACACACAACCACCATCCAGCAGTAACCCAGAGAAATCCAATTTTGACACATAAAACGAAAAACATGAAACAGGTCAATAATTTCATCAAGTGCTACGATGCCCGCGGCTCATTTCACAGACGTGGATTAAGACTAATCCTCCACCAGAGCATCGCTTTAAACAGAGAGCATCTAGGCTTAATAAACCACATGTGACATCATATTTTACATCACACTCACAGAGCTATATTTTCACAGATTATTCTCCCTCTGTGGCAGGTCAGGTCCATGTTATATGACTGCTGGGCAAACACACAAGGTCATATTGAAGAGTAAAAGTCTCCTTGTTAAGCCGAAGTGATGCATAAATAAATACCATGTGTGTTTCCTTGGATATAAGACATTTGCTGTGATTGAGCATACGCTGTATGAGAGTGCAGACTGTAATTTGGAGAGCACGTGTCCATCCTTGAAAAGAACTTGGTAAAGTACAGGAAGCAAGAGTGGCTGCTGATAAAATTGATTTTTCCTTGCAGGTCTGACCTCTCTGTCTCACCATGTTTGTGTTTGAAAGAATCAGTGAGTTTATTTTCCTGTGCTGAAGTTCTTGTATTTACATTTTCGGGTGAAGATTTAGTTTTTTAATATTGTGTGGAGTGTAACATCCAAAATTACGAAAATACCCATTTGCTTTTATCAATTGGACTGGATATGCTGCTCTTTATTTAGTTCTATTTTATGGGACATTTCACATGTTTTACATTTGGCCTATTGTGATGAGTATTTGCTTTTGGGCCCATATTCAAGATAAAAACACAGTTCTTCCCATTTTCATGTGGTGCTTTGCCTCTACATTGTCAAAAAATATCTACTGTATTTTCAAGCCCTTATTAAAACAGAAAAGTCCCACTGAGTATGTTTACATGTTCACACCAGTTTTGACTCTTATCTTAGTGTTGATGATATTCAGGATATGATATTCACATGGAAACCTAAGACCTGTACTAGCAAGCTCAACATACCCAGGGTATCTTTTCCTTATCTGGCGTAACTAACCCTAACGACCGTGATCATGCTAAGTGGTCCTACAACAGTGGTTGTAAACTCTGTATATCAACCCAGGGTTTAACCTGAAGTTACCTTGCTAACTCCAAATCTTGCTTTGTAGTAAAGGCCTTCGGTTATTCATATATCCCTGTACACATGTCCATAACAGACTCCTGATTTTGATCTGGTTGTCTTGAGTTACCTCAACATTTCAGTATGAATTTGAGTTTCTGGCTGTGTGACCTCTGCTGGATTTGGCTTTTCCACCTGATCACTGATGATGGAAAACAAGAGCGACAATACAATTTATTCTCTGAATTAAGTCAAACATTCACTTTAATTTCACCATTTTGTTTTACTAACGATAAAGTGCATAACTTGAGTTGACAAAAAACGTGCACACATGGCACAGGATGGTCATATAACTAGCTAGAGTGTCAACATGGCACAAAGTACTGTTAGGGCACTTTCACAGGCCAACATTTAGTCCGTTTTAATTTAATTGGTGCGGTTCGTTTGGGGAGCCATGAACACAGTAATTGTCATCGTTAAGGGAACCAAAACGTGCATTTGTTGAGACACCTGGACACAGGTAAATGACAGGTTAACATGAGTGGGAGAGGGCTGACCTGGACTTCTGCAGAAGCCTGATGTTTGTTTGACATCTGGGCCAAACATACAGAATATGCTAAATAAAGTCCACAAAAATAGCGACATTTATAAAGTCATTGGCGATAAACTGGAGGAGAAGCAAATTATCTTTTTATTTGGTCCACCTTAATTTGTGCACTGTGAAACTGAACCAGACTAAAAAGAAAATTAACCAAAAGTATTCAATTCACTCTGATTCGGAGTAGACTAACTAGTCTGGCTTGTAAAAGTATCCTTAAAACCAGGATAACAGCTTTTCCAGGTTTCTGAAACCAGAATATGTAAATGGTAAATGGACTTGCTTTTATATAGCGCTTTTCTAGTCTTCCGACCACTCAAAGCGCTCGACACTACATGTCAGCATTCACCCATTCACCCATTGATGGCAGAGGCTGCTAAGGTGCCAACTTTGGCCATTGGGATCTAATCTCATTCACACACCGATGGCTATGCCTTCGGGAGCAATTTGGGGTTAAGTGTCTTGCTCAGGAGCAGCCGGGGATCGAACCACCGACCTTCTGATTGGTGGACAACCTGCTCTACCCTCTGAGCCAGAGCCGCCCATGTACATGCTCAGCAAAAAAACGTGATACCAGAGTGCATGTAAAGCACTCAATGATAGTAAAATGTCTTTTCCTGGATATGAAAGCAGCATAAAAACATCATGACGATGGATAAAAAAACAGGCAACATAAACTGATGAAGAATGCAGGTCATATAGAGCACGGAGAGTAGATTATCCCTACGTATCTCCCCAACAGACCGTGTGAAGCTGCTCTTCACCATGTCAGGCTTTTTCTTAGAGAAAACGACATAAAAGAAAACGAGCGCTTTGCTCCTCAAGAGCTCGGTGGTTAACTACATCTGTCAGAAACATAAGACTGAGGGGAAGTGGAGGGCTTGATGTCGGACTAACACGGAAGCGGAGGAACGTTTTCCAGCTGATGAAAGGGAATGCTTTAATACCTGATGGTGCTAACTCGCTGTAATTGACCCCTTATGGCATTCCTCCATAAGAGGAGGATCTCCAGCGAATTGTAAGTGCTAACTTTTCTGGAACGATATGTGGATTGGCAGAACTCAACTTGAGGGAAAATTGGGCGTGTGTGTGTGTGTGTGTATGTGTGTGTGTGTGTGTGTGTGTGTGTGTGTGTGTGAGAGAGAGAGAGAGAGAGAGACAGAGAGAGAGAATTAATTTTACAAAAGAAAAATCACAAAATCCACTTCATGTGTGGTGCATTTGTGAGTCAGTGTGAAGCTCCAACATGTGAAACTTGCCAAACAGAATTGCAGTTACAAGCTAGATAAGACGACAAGCAATTAAAAATGACATTTTAAACAAAAGATTGTATGAACATGAGATATTTTTTTCATTAAAAATACTGTTGTTAAGCAGTTTACCCCCAGGTGCTGATGTTCCCACACAGCAGCACTGCCTATAAAAAGTGTCTCTTGTTATTATCAGATATTTTATGTCTGGAAAGAAATATCCAGAAATAACAGAATATCCGTACATAAGAATATATATAATATACTATATGCTCAGATTGTCAGCACTATACTACTTGACAAAGGTCTCTATGTTGCTACAGCAATCTGCAGCATCTCATTGTGCAGTCCAGTCAGCAGGAAAAAATGTTGAATGATGAATCGTTCCAACAAACACAGAACTTTTAACCAGGAGACCGGAGTTTGTGTCGCAAAGTGTTGTTGAGTTATTTAGAAGTTATGTTAGTTCAGTCAGGACCACTTTAGTCAAAGACACTTATCCATTTGCAGTAATATATATACATTATATTTGGCGGTATGGCTCTGTTCTGGGACTGAAAATATTGCGATATATATCATGTATCGCGATATATCCTAAAATATCGCGATATTATTCCGAGGCCATACCGCGCAGCCTTAGAACAGTATTAAAAGGAGGTGGTGGGGTGGAGGTGGCTTGTAGAGGAAGCAGCAATGGTAGGCAGGCTGAAGCAGCTTAAATAAGGCGCCCTGTATGAAATTTGCCAATGAATGCATAGAGAGGAATCAGCTGATCCGTCAGCTGATGCATCAGCTAATTGGGCTGGCTTAAGATCAGCTGTTGTCAGCTGATAGCCCTTGTATAAGCAGAGCTTGACATCATGGCCTGCCTGAACTAACGCTACGCTCGATCAATGGTTTTGTTGCCTAAACCCAACTGCTAGTGTAGTTTTGACACGCAAAAAGAGGCGTACAAATGACACGCAAAACGGCTAAAACTCAAAATGTCCTTATAATAATTATAATAATAAACTTTTTTTATATGGCACTTTTCTAAAAAAGGTTACAAACAACATCAAAACAAAAACAGCAAAAATTCAAAATCAATTCAAATAAAAACAATAGAGGGATCATAAAAACAAGAAACATCAGGGGAGAGAATAATTTTTTTTAAAAAGCAGAATGAAATGGCCAGAGAGGGATGATAAAAGCCAGCATCATATTAATTATTCAGAAACTCTTTCCCATAAAAAAAAGTTTTAAGAAGGGACTTAAAAGATGGTAATGAAGTAGCGAGTCTGATTTCAATAGGCAGAGTGTTCAACAGTCGGGGGGCTCTAACCGCAAAGGTCCGGTTACCTTTGATCACAAACCGAGATCTGGGAACAACCAGCAGAGCTGCATCCATCCGGAACGCCCAGGCACGCAGGGGGTCAATAGATCCTTGATGTAATTTGGGAGAAGGCCATTTAATGCTTTAAAAGTGGTCATTAAAATTTTAAAATCTATTACGGACATAACAGGCAGCCAGTGTAAATCGGCGAGCACAGGAGTGATGTGTTCGTATCTGTTAGTGGCTGTTAAAAATCCTTGTAATGTCGTGCTATTTATATGCCTTCCCATAAGATCGCGGTGGTTATTATTTTAACACAAACTATGATGTTTTTTCTAACCTAAACTAAGTAACTTTGTTGTCTAAATCTAATGATTTCACAATGTTAACCGTCATTTTGCATTTCTGCAAGCGTGATACGAAGCTATTAAACATATGTTTGGTTCAGAAATGTTGACATTCAACGTATCTCATGGTTTGCAGTTTTGACAACTGAACTAATCAGTTTATCACATTTAAAGGAGCTGTCAAAAATCACACAAAAGATGCTTAACAAAAGATCGATTGTAAGAAGCTAAAGGGCCAAGAGCACCATCAGAGTCATCCAATAGGTCAGGTCGTCCAAACATAACGATCTCACTCATCTGATCTTGTGAGCCACGAGACATTTCTCATTAATTCCTTCACACACCCAAACAGACGCTGTTAGTTCATTGCAAACTTGTAGCTATAAGAATCAATGAAATCCCGGTTATTTGATTGTTTTCCCTGGCAAGCTTGTGGTCTCGATATCCTAATTGACATTGATATTGAAATGGATGCCCTCTTTAATAAATGCCAGATAAGCTCTTAAGGATTTATGAACCTGCAGATGCAAATGTCAACTCAATCCCTCCTTGTTACCACTTCACCCCGGGTTGAAAACGAGGTGAGAGGTCTTTCAGCGGGTTGTCAAAAAGATGGCAAAGAGGACAAAAATAGAGCGACTGTAAATTAGTCACCTCATTAAAGCAAGACAGAGAAAAAATAATAACTTCTCATGATTTCATCCTCGCCAAGCAACATGTTTTTTTGTTAATCAGCGCAGGTCTCTGTCGGGTTTGTGATTGCTTGGGGAATTCTGCGTTGGTTATGTGCAATTACTTAGTTGGCATTCAATAAGGCAGTGAAGCAATAAACTGGCTTTGTGTTAATCCAAGATTAATTCTCATGAATATTAGATCAAGGAGGGGGGATTTCATATGGAGAAGATGTAAAATACTCACTCGAGATTCATCACCAAGTAAATAAAACTCATGAGAGGAGGCCTTGCAGCTCCGTCTCTTTGTGGGTGTTGCAGGCAGGATGCTCAGGATGTCATGATTACCGTTGCACTTGTGGGTCATAAAGCTTAAAGGGATAGTCCGGGCGTTTTAGGTTTAGGCAACAAAGTTATCCATAGTCAGTGTATTACAGTAGATGACGATCGGCAGAAGCAAATACTTGCACGGAAGCAAAGCAATGTACTGCTGTGGTCAGGGCCGGCAGCAAAACGTATTTTAGACACCTGAAAGAAAGGCTCACCTAAAAAAATCTATATCAGTTTAAGTGTACGCTAGAATATTTTCGCTGGTTTACCTTGCTGTCACACAGCTATACAGTGTACGTTTCCGACGGGGAACTGAAGCCGTTATCTATACTCTCGCCAAAGCCACCAGACTCAATTGAAAAAAACTGTAATTTTACTTTGCAGAGCACGGGAGTTGCTGGTCTACGCTGCCTCGATCGGTTAGTTTCTTTGTGTTATTGTGTTGGTTAGTTCGGATTCATCAAAGTTCCGCAATAGCACAAACAAACTAACCGATGGAGGCAGCGGTAGACCAGCAACTCCTGTGCTCTGCAAAGTAAAATTACAGTTTTTTTCAATGGAGTCTGGTGGCTTTGGCGAGAGCATCGATGCTACAATGACTCCAGTTCCCGTTGGAAAGGGCTGTCAGATGGCGACGTAAAAAATATGTTTTGCTGCCAGCCCCGTCCACAGCAGTACATTACTTTGCTCCTGTGCGGTAACTCTTGTCAGTTTCGTCCGGCTCGGGGCGTGCACACCGCCATCTACTGTAATTAATACACTGATAAGTACCTCATACAACCCCACTTCATAACACCCGAACTATCCCGAGGGGCTTTTTTATATCTAATTTGGTAGACAAAAACATAATATTGACCCTGACAGACAAATTTGTCGATTAAGAATTCAAAAGGGTGATCTGGCTCAGACAGAAATGAGTGGAGAGGAAGGAAAGGACGAGAAAGAGGAGGAAGACAGAGAGAGATAAAATACACTGCAAAGTGCGCTCTCTCCAACACCATTTGGTGATTTATCCTGTTCCTTCCTCCACTCTCCCAACCAAACACATCCCACTCACATCAGCCTTCTGCGTGAGATCATCATCACATAATTGGTTTTAAATCAAGAGGAAGAGCCTGCCGCCCAGCGGGGGCCGGGATCAATCACGGGAATCAATGACAAAACACTGAGATAATGCCTCCCAAATCACATTTCTCAGCCAGGAGGGGGGCCCGAGGAGCCGACCCCCGTGAGCCTGTGACAGTTAAGGGTGTTTTCTCTGTCACACGCCTTAATTGGTTTACGTGTGATTTACTAAAGTGGATATTTATTGCATTGCAGTCGCAATATAATTCTCTATATATATATATAAGCAAAAGGAAAGTGTGTTATGGTACATGAAAGCTTTCTGTCATCATATACAGGAGTGATGTTACAGCGTGTAATAAAAACAGAGAGTACAAGTCAGAGTTCATGTCGGGCATGTACTGCTTGTGCTGTGATAACTACTGATTTCTTTTGTTCCCAGTGAGGACGTCAACATAAAGCGAGAGGAGCATACAAAATTTATATTCCAAGACTGCATTGAATATGAATGGACTGAATATGTTGTTAGGCACACACAGGGATCTTTAAAAGGGCTGATGAGCCTCAATAGCAGGCTGGGGTCTGTGCAAAAACAAAAAGGAGTTTTATGAACAGAAATGTTAATGAAACTGAGGTGAAAACATAAAGCTGTAGTAGAATTAGCAAATGAAAAGTCTCTCAGTAAGCTGTCCTCCTACTAGAGGTCAGTTACTAGCAACCTTTTTAGCTTGAGCTCAACTGGAACCTACCATCTGCTCAAACAAGCATGGTGTGGAGCTGAACAGGTACAAGCATTAAAAGAATACGCATATACAAACAAAACAGTTAACTGATTACCTACCTAGATATTGCTGACTTTTAGTTTCAGCTATGGCATACACAAGTACACGCGGATGCTCTCTAACAATAATAAAAGGTCATCTGCTGCAGATGAGTTTCACCTTTTCTTCCACAACTGGAGTGTGTTCAGTCCCTCGTGGCTTAATGTGCCTAATGATGCACACCTGTTCAATGAATGAGCAGATGACCTGCACCAACATCACTAGCAAAAAAAAATCACACACCATACATCACTAGATGTAAGTGTGGTTCTTAACAACAACTTTAACAAGTTTGTATATCCTAACAGATAAATTGATAATAAATAAACTTAAGACTGCACCTTTTATGCTCATTGTCCAGGCTGGTTTCATACACTATACATGCCTACGGAAAGTAATGCATTGTAATTTGTGTATATCCCACAAAATCAATTTGTATGCAATCCACGTAATTGTGAAAGAGGAAGTATAAAGAGCAGCAAACGCCATATAAGAAGGATGTCGGAGTGAATGGATGGGTCGAAAAACACTACACTTTCATCCAGGAGACTGGTGTCGATGTCCCATGTGAAACCAGAAGTCAACGTTATTTGTCACGTAACTTGCGTAATTAAGTAACGCCACTTACGTAGTTATTCTAAGACAAACCACAATCTTTTCCTAAACCTAACTATGTAGTTTTGTTGCCTAATTATAACCAAGTCAATGTTTTCCTAAGCCTAACAACTTAGTTATATTGCTTGAACCTAAGGACGCGGTTTCCTGTGAAGACGGAATTTTATTTTGAAAATACTGTATGCATTGCGGAAATTGACGTGTGTTGCGGGACATTCGTAGGAAAATTAACAAAAAAGGAGGAATAACTTTTCGTAAGATATCATACAAAATGTTGTATGAGAATACGTTGCATTTTCAGGTTTCAACCAAACCAAACTCTTCGGACTCCGCTCCAACTCCGCTCTAACTAGCTTTGTTTGAGGGCGTGCCAAACTTGCTGTAATGCAGGTATTATGCAAATGTGTTACTTGGTGACATCACCACGTTACGGAACAAAAAACTATATAACACACTAAAGGATAGGGTAAAAAAACTAAATAGTAGGTATAACAGGCATAATAGGTCCTCTTTAACTGTTGTTTTGCTCGTATGACTACTTATTTCAAGTATTGTAAGATGATGCAGGTTTTATCATCTGTTTGAAATAAAATTATTTGGTGGAGGGTCACTTGGATTTCATGCATCATTCTTGCGCCAAACACTATATTATTTGTTTGGAACTGAAACAAAGGTATTCTCTGGTTACGTGTGGCAATAATAATAAAGATTTCCTAACACAAACAGTTTGAATGTCATCCTTGTACAATCTGGCATTACAAACATATCCCCACACAGTTTATGCAAACCTTTGTGATAAGTTTTCCCCAGAACTTGTTTCCATGATAAGTTATTCATGGTGACCTTTGAAAAGAGCGCTGCAGCTCAACAAAATACTCGAATATAAAACAGCTGGGAAAGAAAAGCCTCCACAAATGGCCAGTTGTGACATGAGGTGACATTAATTTTGTCCTTTAAATGGGTCAAAAACCAACTTTAGGTCTTAGATCATCAAACTACACTGGAAAAAAAATCCCTGTGAAGCGTCCAGGTGTATAATTTCATCTGTCCTTGTTCTGTCAGTGGTCCCAGCTGAGGGTGCTACTGGTCAGCATGTCCTGTCCTAATTACTCGGCTAGCAGGGAGGACCACAGGCCCAGATGCACTGGGGCTCTCCAAGCGCTGGAGAAAAGGTCCCAGGCCGCTATCCACACTCAAACACCTACATAGACGCACTACACACACACACACACACACAAATACCCAACAACCTGAGCAGAGGTGTGGATTCATCCGAGTTGAACGTGCACAAATATCTGCACATGTGCCCTCACACACCCAAACACAGACACTCACACAGGCAGAGAGGCCCATATGTAGAGGGACTGTGTATCCTTCCAGGTCATTAGCCCCTGACTGTCAGGGCGAGCTGAGGAAGCGGAGGT